>VOPJ01000900.1:0-19205 GCA_014673585.1 Semibalanus balanoides
TAAGTTACCATGTCATGTCATGACATGAGCAGATTGTATGAAACGTGCAAGTGCCCCATACAATCTATCCATCTTGCACCATGGCATGATGTCTCTCTCGCGCCATGTCATGATGTCCCTTTCCCTCTAAAATCGCCAAAGTACATCGATTTTGACCTCTGTTTACAAAAAAATGGGTTTACTTTTAAGCGCTCTGCAAATTTGTCAGAATCAAATTGTAACAAAGTGGTAACAAACTATCTTGAAAATCACGAAATAAAATATCCCCCTAACAGCTAACATATATGTATATTATCAATATATTTTTATCAAGAAGTTCGTGATGGCTCAAATATGGCAGAACAAGCTAACCACAGTTTGCGATTTAAATATGCATCATACCTTATCAGCTTTGTGTATCTATTCACAAGATCTAAGAGTGAAAAGTTTAACACAGGAATAGATGCTCGTTGCATTGTCGGTTGCATCATCAGTTGGTCCAGCACTCAGCAATGAAATGGACACTCTTCTGGACACGCAAAGCTGAAAGCAAGATAGTTACAGATTATGATAATAGAAGCATAACCCAAATTAATGGACATGAACGAGGCAAGCCTATAGCTCAGTGCAGACAACATCCGTTTAAAAGGCGCCGGAAAGTTGAAAAATGTATTTTTTAAGGGAATATGGTCACCTTGAACATGGGGTTTTGAATTGAGATAGCAGATTTGTTGAGCAGATTGCAAAAATGAGTAGTGGTGAAAGAATCACTTCGTTACATATAGGAAAATTGATTTGGAAAATTGACTTTTCCCACCAAAATGGCGTTGCTATCCGAAATTGACAGACGAGACCAAAAATAATTTGAACTCATTACATTTTTCATACAAACTTTCCTGCCGAAATATATGTTAAGCTAAAATTGCAAGCGTTCCGCACTTTTAACGACCGGTACTTGCAAGTACTTTTGGTCCTCATTAAGCTGCGGGCTTTTCCTGTATATCTTTTTTACGCAATTAAGTGGAAATTATATTTTACATTCTGATATTTATGACTATATGCTCGCCGATTCTCTGGCATCTCATAGCTATAGAATGATAAAGTAACCAAATTAGCAGTTCACCGATGCGCTTTTACGGCGGCCTAGTTAGCGGTTACGACTCTACGATTTGTTGGAAAAATTCTTAAATTTATTTTAAAGATTTAGGAGTTGCGTATATTTTTTATCTAGCTGTATATAAAAACCATGCCTTATACAATCATGAAAAAAATATTCACCCCAAAATAATAATAAATAAATCAATTACAAAAGAAGCTCATCGATGCGCTTGGACGGCGACCTATTTAGTATTGGCGATTTGTTTCATTGACCAATCAGGAACGCTGCCACACGTCTTGGCGCACTTGCTTCATTTTTGGCCCTATGACTTGTTTACATATAGGACGTAGAGAGGAACAGCGTTGTCAGTGACCTTGATGAAGCTCACTAGGTACTTGCTTTTTATGGTATTGTCAGACTTACATTTCTTAATAAGGAATAATTTTATTTAATTTATAAATTTAAATAACATCATTGTTATATCAAAACGGAAACCTAATCAATTGTTGAAAAACAAATTGCAATGTAAATATTTCCCTTTAAAGGGATTATACGGGTTTTCCCAGAATTAATTGAGTTACATAAGTAAAAATGCCTTATAAAGGTGTAGAAGGCCCACGGCTACCACATTTTTTCTGGAAAATGCATCTGCGTTTTAGTAAGGACGTTTCAAAGTGTTCGGTTGATGGCCACCGCGGTAACTTTTTGCAGTACTTGCTGAGGTATAGGACAGCGTCTCTACTTACGCCCCACTTCGCCCGGGCTATTGCGCCGCCCAGGATAGAGAATTAAAAAGTTGGTGGACCAGTAATCCCGAATCAGAGTACTCGTTTATCAGGATACAAGTATTTAAAATGTTCAAAGTTTAAAACGCTGATAATTGCTGAAATAATGGATAAAAATGCGCAACTGAGTCACTCTCATATGTCTTTAAACACATTATAAACTGGTTTTTATCCTCTTATTTCTTACTATCTTCTCTTTTCCTTCCCCGAAAGATTTCCCCCTCTCTTACAATATTCCGTTGTGGTGGTGGTCTTGAGAGAGATTTAAACCACGTTAAGACATATGAGAGTGACCTCGTTGCGCATTTAATCCATTTATTTCACCAATTATCAAGCGTTTAAAACTTTTGACATTTATCAATACTTGTATCTGATAACGTAGTACTTGCATCGGGTATTACTGTCCACCACTTTAATATCTCTATTCCTTGGGCGGGCGCATAAGCCCGGGCGTAAGTGGGCGGTAAGTAGAGAGGGCTGTCTATAACCTCAGCAAGTACTGCAAAAAGTACCGGTGGCATTCACCGAAACACTTTTGAAACGTCCTTACAGTAAAGAAGATTGCATTTCAGAAAAAATGTGGTAGCCGTGGGCCTTCTACCCACCTTATAAGTACATTTACACTGTAACTCAATTATTCTGGAAAAACCCGTAAATCCTTTAAAAGGGAATATTTACATGCAATTTGTTTTCAACAATTGATTAGCGTTTCCGTTTTGATATAACCAATGATGTTATTTTCAGATTTTATAAATTAAATATAATTATCTTATAAAGAAAATGTAAAGTTCTGGGACAATACCATAAAAAGCAAGTACCTAGTGAAGCTTTCATCAAGGTCACTGACCACACGCTATGTTCCTCTCTTACGTCCTATATGTAAACAAGTTCATAGGGCCATAAAAATGAAGCAAGTGCGCCAAGACGTGTGGCAGCGTTCCTGATTGGTCAATGAAACAAAATCGCCAATTACTAAATAGGTCGCCGTCCAAGCGCATCGATGAGCTTCTTTTGTAAATTTGATTTATTATTATTATTTTTGGCGTGAATATTTTTTTCATGATTGGGTATAAGGGCATTGGTTTTTATATAAGCTAGATAAAAAATATACGCAACTCCTAATTCTTTTAAAAATAATTAAGCCAATTTCACAAATCGAGAGTTCGTAACCACTAACTTAGGCCGCCGTAAAAGCGCATCGGTGAAAACTGCTTAATTTGGTTACTTTATCAATTTATTAGGCTATGAGATGCCAGAGAATCGGCGAGCATATAGTCATAAAATATCAGAATGTTAAAATATAATTTCCACTTTAATTGCGTAAAAAAATATACAGGAAAAAGCCCGCAGCTGATAGGACCAAAAGTACTGCAATTACTCGTTAAAAGTTGCGGAACGGCTTGCAAATTTTTAGAATCTTAACATATTTAACATATATTTCGGCAGGAAAGTTTGTATGAAAAATGTAATGAGTTCAATTATTTTTGGTCTCGTCTGTCATTTTCGGATAGCACGCCATTTGGTGGGAAAGTCAATGTTCCAAATCCAATTTTCCTATGATAACGAAGTGATTCTTTCACCACTACTCATTTTTGCAATCTGCTCAACAATCTGCTATCTCATTCAAAACCCCATTTCAAGGTGACCATATTCCCTTTAAAAAATACATTTTTCAACTTTCGCGGCGCCTTTTTAAACGGATGTTTGTCTTGCACTGAGCTATAGCTTGCTCGTTCATGTCCATTAATTTGGTTATGCTTCTATTATCATAGATCTGTAACTATCTTTGATTTCAGCTTGCGTGTCCAGAAAGAGTGTCCATTTCATTGCTGAGTGCTGGACCCGACTGATGATGAACCGACAATGCAACGAGCATCTATTCCTGTTGTGTTAAACTTTTCACTCTTAGATCTTGTGAATAGATACACAAAGCTGATAAGGTATGTGCATATTTAAATCGCAAACTGTGGTTAGCTTGTTCTGGCCTATTTTGAAGCCATCACGAACTGTCTTGATAAAAATATTATTGATAATATAACATATATGTTAGCTGTTAGGGGATATTTTATTTTCGTGATTTTCAGAATAGTTTGTTACCACGTTTGTTACAATTTGATTCTGACAAATTTGCAGAGCGCTTAAAGTAACCCATTTTTTTTGTAACAGAGGTTCAATAATCCGATGTACTTGGCGATTTTAGAGGATAGGGACATCAAATGACATGGCGAGAGAGAATCATGCCATGGTGCAAGATTGGATAGATGTATGGGGCACTTGCACGTTTCATACAATCTGCTCAATGTCAGTGACATGACATGGTAACTTAGGAATAAGTAATTGGTACCTTATTTGCAATTCAGCCGATGTGATTTAAATGCCGGTCATGATTAAAACATGTTGTCAATTCCTTGAGTGCATAGATATTCTACATGTCTTATGACATAGCATCAAACATAAATAACAGTAGTACTACTGTTATCTATGCATCAAATGAAGTTTCTTGTTGGGCTGCTGTCGTCCAATAGTGCAGCGGAACTCCAGCGTATATGTGTGTATAATTACATCTGTACTTATCGGCCCTGCTACCCAACTCCCATCGACCCGTTGATAATCCAGAAGATGCTGCATTGCTTCATTGCTCCATTGCTTCAGTGCACATAATATGTGTAACAGCAATATTCAATCCATGATGTATTCCAAGTGACTAATGCAACACAATAGCCTTTATTGAGCAGATTTTATTTCTTGAGATTAACAGTGAAGCAAAATGAGTCGCTTGAGTTTTGCAATTATATTCGATTAATTGCAATGCGCATTTAACTGAAACCTGGGTGCGTCAGATATTAAATCATGATAATAGGTGCATGCTTACTTTTATACACAAGCAACCCAGCATAAACAGCGCAAGCCAGACATGCGGCATACCGTGCGGATGTGGGTACAGCTAAAGCACAAGATGCCAACACACCCATAAACTGATGAGCTTCCTGTGAGCTTGAAGTGGAATTCACACTATATGAACGGGGCAGTAATCGTCTCGGAGCGACTCCGGCCTGCACGGATCAGTGATCGGCCGCAAAGGAAAGTGGCCGTTGGCTGCTGCCGTGTTGAGAGCCGGTGGCTCCGTCTCGATCGGCAGCGGAGTGTGACGGTGCGACAGCGTAGTGTGACGGCACGTCGTCATTTCGCGGCGCCCCAGAGCGCCAGATTTCCCTCTCCCCGCAGGCTGCTCAGCTGACACGTCTGGCCGGCCGCGTCTTCTGGTGTTGTGACGCTGTCTGTACCTACTGCTATCAGAAGGAGGAACTTTATAACTACAACGCGCTCTGTACCAGGAGGCCGGGAGGAACTCAATACAGTGCCATTCATATTATGGTCAGAACGAACTACAGATATATACATCTATATGGGCAATTCAGCCACGACAGATCACCAACGCATTGAAACCACATCCCCTCTGATTTCGCTTGAAAGTGGTGTATGGGGTTATTTTGGGCGCAGATTTCGTTTTCTGAATTTGTATGGTCGTCAGGTTATGGGGTCACAAGATAAAGGTCAACAAAATTCAGGTCAATGTCAAACATCCCACTACGTTTGTCATTATATCTCCAAGATGGAAATGCATAGCAGGGAAAAACTATATATCATTAGAGAGAGGAAGAAACAACAAATATGATGATATAATGAGTTAACCCTTTTAAGTCAAAATTTGACAATTTGATCTGATGACCTTGAAGTAAGGTCATGGTCAAACCATGTTTGCCCGTTTCGATTTAGTTAAAATTCGCACACAAGTTAGTTCATTTAATTGGTAACATGCATGCAAAAATATACATGGTAAGTGCAACTCCTTGAGGGTCAACATGGGGCATATGTAATGACGTTATTTTCCCTGCAAGTTTACGAATTACGATTTTCTTCAAGTATATGCAATATGGGCGTCATTTAAAAGCACCTGCCCTATACAGTACACTGATAACATTATTTTGCATACACAAATTAAAAATACAATAAAAAGGCAATGTCGTATTTTCGTGGGACCTAAAATTTATTGCCATGTATATACAAACCTACATAGTACCGGTCGTTAAAAGTGTGGAACGCTTTTAAGCTTTAACTTTGCATATCCTTTGGTAGAAATGTTTTTATTGAAAATTTAATAAGTTACTATACATTTTGGTGTTGTCTTTCGATTTCAAGACATTACTTCATTTTCGTGAGGAAAAGGTCAATATTTCCCTTTTACACCATCACGTTTGCGTGGAAATGGCAGTTTGGATTTTGGTGACTACCAATTCGATGCAGAGACTATCATGGGTGCCCAAACCCCAAGCCCAGCCCAGCCAAAGTCCATGAACTCCAAGCCCATACCCTGACCAGACCCATTCAAATTCATAATATTGATATCCATGCCCATTGGGCACATTCAGATAAGGCAGATCATTATTTTCACAAAATGTGCAACCATTACCTTAGCATGTTGACTTTCATACTATTAACGAGAAATAATATCAAGCACCTGTGTGTTGCTGTTGATTTGGACATATCGAACACTTTGCGGTCAACATTATCATATTTGATCAGACTTAGGATCAGACATGATTTAAAAATCTTACTGCCCTATTACTTGCCACGATTTATTGTTGTGATATAATTGCCGAAGTCTATTGTTTAAGTGTCCTATATCATTAAAAAAATACCTGGTTAAAGATCTGGTTGGCAAGTAAAAAAACGCCTAGCGATATTGTTCTAAAATTGCCATACCCATGCCTGCCCAGTACCAATGAAAAGTAAAAAAATGCATACTCAACCCAGACAATCGGAATAATTGAGTGGGCACCCATGGGTGCACCCAGCACATGATAGTCCCTGATTCGATGCCCGTCTTAGCGCTTGCCATATTTAATTTAGGCGATGGCTTGTTGTAACCGGTTATAACGCCCCAAAGTTTGTTAAACGTATCGAAGGCATCCTCGTAGGAACTTTATAAAAATATAAAAAATGGCAAAATATCCACGCACATTGCATGTAATGGCTTCGCTCTGTTGATCAGCAAAAATCCACAAGCTCTTCATGACGAATACAATCGGTGATTGGGCACAGAGACGCAGGCACAAGTTTTCCTTCCGTTGTAATAGAGGCTCTAATGCAGATTTTATGCTTAAACAAGTGTCTTTGTACCTGCTTAGAACGAGAAATACTTATATTGCTACTGATCATGATTATAAATACATCAGTAGATATAAATAAAAATTATAATTAAAAATGTATAATTAAAATTATAAATATGATGGGTGCTGCGAAATGCCGTCGCATGGGATGTCCATTAGAGGCCGATATTAATTATCTATATTATGTATTATTCTTATTGTTTTATTTATTGTTATTTATTTGTTGCTGTTTGAATACATGCAAAGCGAATGTCATCAATATATTATATAGGGCGGGTGCTTTCAAATGACACCCATGATGCTTACATTTTGAGAAAACCGTAAATCGTAAACTTGCTTGAAAATGACGTCGTATTGTAATTGTAATTGTATTGGTATTGTATTTAAGATGCGTCCACTGGTGCAGGAGTGGCTATTAAGCTCCACTGAAGTTCAAGTAAAACATGGACAATCGCGAGTCAATAAACCAGAGACAATCGCGAGGGTAGAAGCAAGCACACACAGCACACATACACACAAACTCACAACACAACCACATACACGGCATATACATTCATCGCAAAGCAGCAAATATTTGAGCAGACATGGCAAGTTGGTGCGACTCGGTGGTTCACATAACATCGGTCACACCCAGCGACGGCTCAAGTGGATGCCGAGGCTCAGCATCCGCTTTTTAAAAGTGCGCGAAAAACGCTGCCTGCTCAGTGATGTCAGATCTCTGGACAGGTTTGTTGTGCAATGTTGGGCGCCCTTTGAACAGAAGCGTCGCTTGCCAGCCTCACTTTTGGACTAGGCACATGCAGCAAACCATCCTGTCTGGTGTTGCGCTGGCCGCATGTACTGTTGCAACGGATGTGACAGCCAAGGAGTCAGGCTTTCGCACTCGCTATTCATTTATGCGCCAGGCACAATGTAACAGTGGTCAGCCATCAGCTGGGCAGGCAGCCAGCCCAGTCTCTCTCAGCAGGTCCGAAACATGATCGAATTTTTCTGCGACCAGAAATACTCTCGGCAGCAAAATTTAAAATTTTCTGAACTCTACGCATGTTCTTTTTTAGTACCGTTACCATACAACAGAGAACAGTAACCGGACCTGTGAGAGTACTAAGGCAGTTACAGTGTAGTGACAATGCTGTGAAGGCAGCATGTGGGCGCGTTCGGACAGACCGATCAAATGCCGTTGCATCCGCGTTGACTGATGACACCCGACCATGTACTGTCCCAGGATATATTTTTATCGAAAGTGAACGTCTAGGTTTTTTGACCTCGTTGTCAAGGTTTGAGGGGGCTGTGCGGAAGGCGATTTCAAAGTTTGGTAGTTTTCTGCAGATTTTGGCGGCTTCGCAAGAGTGATGAGTTGAGTTTTACTCGCGTTCAACTTTGAAGTGCGTTTCGCGCGAAACCCACTCGTCTAAAGAGCCAGAACGTCTCCATCATAGTGATAGCCGATGGGAAGTTCGTCTTTTTAACCGGAGACAACCACCTGGGTCATGGGTGTCATCAGCGTATTGCACACGCCACGCGCCGGCAGTTCAAACAGTGAGAGGTCCGTTTGGCGAAAACTGTAAACAGGAGCGGTCCCAGAGCAGACCCCTGGAATACTCCCATCGTGTTAGGCAGTGTAGGGGAGATTTGCGCAGCTCCACTGTGGTCACGCAGTGACACGCTTTGGGTATGACCGACAAGGTACTCACTGAACCACCGAATGTCCACACCGTGCAGCTTTGAGCTTACGCAGTAAAATATCGTGATCGATGATATCAAAACATTTGCTGAGGTCTAACAAGCACAAAACAAGCGTCATTGCGTATTCCCCCTGTTGACCGCCAAGGAGTTGCATTTACCACGTGAAATTTTGCAAGCATGCTACCAATTAAATATACCAACGCTTGTGCGAATTTAAACAAAATCGAAACAGGCAAACATGGCTTTACTTTGACCTCACTCCAAGGTCATCAGATACAATTGTCAAATTTTGACTTAGGGTGGTACATTATTATTTCATCGTATTCGTTGTTTCGTTCACTCTCTAATTATATATGGTTTTTATGTTATCTGTCTTTTTATCTCTGAGATATAATGACAAACATAGTTGGATGTTTGACCTTCACCTGAATTTTTCCTGTCCGGTATCTTATGACGACGTAGTCTGACGACCATAAAAATTCGGAAAACGAAATCAGCACCCAAAATAACCCTACACACCACCTTGAAGCGAAATCAGAGGGAGTGTGGTATCCATTTTCACTCTTACCGTGGTGATTTGTCCTGGAATTGCCCATATTACAGCAAGAAGGAAATGCACAGCGGTCCCCTCCTCACCTGACTATGTCTGTTCATTACAGCGAGAAGGAACCACAGCGGTCCCCTCTCACCTGACTGATGTCTTATCCATTAAGCGAGAACGGGACCACAGCGGTCCCCTCCTCACTGCCTATGTCTGTTCTATTACAGCGGCAGGAACCATAGCGGTCCCTCCTCACCTGACATATGTCTGTTCTTATTACAGCGAGAAAGAACCACAGCGGTCCTCCTCACCTGACTATGTTCTGTCAATTACAACGAGAAGGAACCACAGCGTCCCTCCTCACCTGGACTATGTCTGTTCCATTACAACGAGAAGGAACACAGCGCGTCCCCTCTCACCTACATGTCTTTTTATTACAGCGAGAAGGAACCACAGCGGTCCCCTCCTCACCTGACTATGTCTGTTCTATTACAGCGAGAAGGAACCACAGTGGTCCCCTCCTCACCTGACTATGTCTGTTCTATTACAGCGAGAAGGAACCACAGCGGTCCCCTCCTACCTGACTATGTCTGTCTATTACAGCGAGAAGGAACCACAAGCGTTCCCTCCTCAACCTGACTATGTCTGTTTCTATTACAGCGAGAAGGAAGCCACAGCGCGTTCCCCTCCTCACCTGACTATGCTGTCTATTTAAGCGGAAGGAACCACAGCGGTCCCCCTCCTACCTTGACTATGTCTGTTCCATTACAGCGAGAAGAACCACAGCGGCCCCTTCTCACATTGACTATGTCTGTTCTATTACAGCGAGAAGGAACCACAGCGGTCCCCTCCTCACCTGACTATGTCTGTTCTATTACAACGAGAAGGAACCACAGCGGTCCCCTCCTCACCTGACTATGTCTGTTCTATTACAGCGAGAAGGAACCACAGCGGTCCCCTCCTCACCTGCCTATATCTGTTCTTTCTCCCTCTCTGCCCTTTTTATCTTAATCTATTTCAATATTACTGATTTGTTCCAATCCAATTAAAAAATGCACATGCTTGCAATGCTGAAACTTGTTAACAAATGCCCGATAAAATGCATGCATATGTAAAATTATAAGCATGACGTGACACTATCCATCCAGGCTGTCATGAGCGAGGATTCGCAACAGGAAAACGCAACAATCCGCATCATACGCAACAGGCTTGCGGGTTAACATCTCTCTGCTCGCAACACGCTAATTTTCTTAAAGCAGATCTCAGCGAGCGTAAAGTATCCTGACCACTGTATTTACCGCCCATGAACTTAATGGTTATTAAATCATTAAGCATAAACATGAATCTCACCGAAAAGTGATGACATCAGTGGCTTTAATGATTTGATTACCCTGATCATTGCCAATGAAAATAAAAATACAATATTTGTCAAACCATCTCAAGCAATAGCCGTTTTCACGATGGCGTATTTTGCGCGAAATGTTTTAAAACATTTTAAAATGTTTTAAAATGTTTCAGTTGTAGCCGTCTTCACGTGGCTAATTGCGGAAATTTATTAACCCCTCGCCGTATGGCGGAATTAAAAACATTTATTTCGCAATTAGTCCACGTGAAAGCGGCTACTACTGAAACATTTTAAAACATTTTAAAATGTTTTAAAACATTTCGCGCAAAATTACCCATCGTGAAAACGTCTAATATTAGGTCTAAATATAAAGGATAAGTCGATTTTGAAATTGCTATGCATATGAATCAATAGACGAAAAACTGATATTGCTATGTTGATACTTGATAGTATTCTTAGTTGAAAGAACGTCTAAGGAGATGTATAAACATAACATACTTTGTATTGTTAATAACATCTTCCATATTCGTCTGCCGTGTATTGCTTTGTAATTGCACGTTGACGAAGGACGCTCCTTGATAACATGTTACCAATACAATCGCTCAACAGTGCGCTACAAGGCCGTCACGGGCCTGACCGATCGGTCACGTTCGCCTACTGATTATCGGAGGTGCTTCGTCACCTAACGCCAATACCGCTTCTCTCTGCAGATACCGCCGGGCTGCTGGCACGAGTAAATGACGTATCCAGCCCATCGGATCACGTCTTGAAAACACAGCGCAGCATCATTTACCGGGATGGTGAGTGACGGACAACGATACCTAGCTGATGGCAATTGACGGGATCTCTAACGGTCGATACACTTGGAATCTCTTGCTGCCTATTTGCACGCTATCATTGTAGCGTAAGGTGGTAATTATATTACATTATAACTGAAAATACTAAGAGAAGCAAAATAATATGACATGATGCAATCGAGGAAAAGAGACTTAACAATGAGTCGACTTTTCTTCACTTTAAGATGCGTTGTATGTGTAGGTATCTTATGTCCATTAACTAGGAGTGTTTGACTGGTCGGTGATTTAAAAATTTCCTATGGGTCTAGTCGCTGAAGTTAAAGATGAAGCATGGTGGCCGGTTTTAAATAAAATAGCTGGAAGCGTTGTTGAGTCGTGCTGATCTGGTGTTTGTATTTGCAGATTATTACGCTCCTCATCACGATGCCAGCGGGTACGGAGGGGGGCACAGCTCTCCGTTTCCGTTTGAGATGCGTCCTCCGTTCGCGGCAGATCCCCAGCCGTCCGGGCGGAACCACCGTCTGAACGGCTTAGTCGACTACCCTGAGCACCGTCCAGCCGTCAAGTACGCGCCCACCTACAAATACCAGAAGCCGCAGCACTACCCGGCCTACAAGGCGGCCCCGGAGCCCTACTCTCCCCCGGTATACGTGCCGCGGGACCACCCGGAGTCTCAGCCGGACTACACCGCCCATCCTGACCCATTCCTGGCTGGCCATCAGAGGGTCAACTCCCAGTTTGAGCCTGAGCACTCGCCGCCGCTGCCGCCGGTCGGCCGCTACCCGCTGCCACCGGTCGGCCGCTACCCGCTGCCACCGGTCGGCCGCTACCCGCTGCCACCGGTCGGCCACTACCCGCACCCGCCCGTGCCGGAGGTACACCTGGTACCCCTGCCGCCCGTGTACCACGCCCCGCCGCCCGTGTACCGCGCCCCGCGGCCCCCACCGCCGCCGTACGCCCACGAGTTCCCCTACTCTGAGCAGCAGCAGCAGGAGGAGAAGCTACCGGCATCCAGGCGGCCGCACGCAAAAGCACTGGGCGGTCTCAACCCCGCGCCTTTCATTGCTACCATCGCCAACGCCTACCAGGAGAACGAGAAGAACTTCGGCGTGCACCGGCAAGGCAAGCTGGCTGAGAACACCCTGGAGCACCGACCGGAGCACCGACCGGAGCACCGACCGGAGCACCGACCGGAACACCGACCGGAGCACCGACCGGAACACCGACCGGAGCACCCGCGGCAGCACCCCGTGTTCCGCGAGCACACCCTGTACGAGCCTCCAGCACCACCGCGTTACTCTGCTCCGCTCCCGCAGTACGTGGCACCACACGTGCGACACGTGGCGCCACCGCACGTGGGGCCGCGGCCGCACGTGGCACCCTATCTGGAGTTTGGTCCTCTGTACGCTCTGGCTGCGGCCGGGTCTAAAGTGTCCACCACCGCCGTAGAGTCAAACGGAGACGCGGCGGACACACCGCCGGCTGAGGAGGACGGCGAGGGAGCAGTCAGCGGGTCGAAGGCTGGAGAGGCAGCGTGAGCGATCAGCCGCCACCAGCCGTCATACACCGTGGACGTATAGTGAACAGGAGGAGGGACGCACTGGATGCTTGCCGCTTAGCCTGCAGTCAGTAGCGTAACGCATACTAACTACTTGTTACAAGCAAGCCATAGCAGGTAACTGCACAGTGGTAATCGCTCGTTGCTAAATTTGAATTATGCATTACCTTAACTCATGTCGAGCGTTAGTGCTATGTGAACGGTCTGCTAAGCCGTGTTAAAGAGATGGACACACATTTGAATTCACACACACACACACTAATTATGACGCAATTCACCGCTTACATCATCAGAAGGGACACATTTACAGTTTCCTTCACAGAACACAGTGCCGCAACCGCAGCTGACTACCATTGATGACTGCTGCACACAGAACCACACCGTACATTTCGCTCCTGCTGAGATGAAGGGTGCAGTGTTTGATCCATCGGACCGTCATAACTAGCCGCTGTTGTATGACATCGTCTGTCGCAACACGATGACGATCAAACTATCCTTCCTCTGCCACGGTCAGTTTCAGGACTCTGCTGCCGTCTCTGTCTCTGGCGGTCTGCTGCCTCTGTCTCTGGCGGTCTGCTGCCTCTGTCTCTGGCGGTCGCCTTCATAAGAATACAATATTAGACAAAGGTCGCTGCCTCTGTCTCTGGCGGTCTTGTGCCTTCTGTCTCTGGCGGTTGCTGCCTCTGTCTCTGGCGGTCTGCTTCCTCTGTCTTGGCGGTCTGCCGTCTAATGTCTCTGGCCGGTCTTGCGTCTCTGTCTCTGGCGGTCTGCCGTTCTCTGTCTCTGGCGGTCTGCTGCCTCTGGCTCTGGCGTCTGTGCCGCTCTGTCTCTGGCGGTCTGCCCGTCTTCTGTCTCTGGCGGTCTGCTGCCTCTGTCTCTGGCCGGTCTTGCTGCCTTGTCTCTGGCGGGTCTGCCGTCTCTGTCTCTGGTCTGCCGTCTCTGTCTCTGGCGTCTGCTGCCTCTGTCTTCTGGCCGTCTGCTGCCTCTGTTTCTGGCGGTACTGCTGCCTCTGTCTTCTGGCGGTCTGCTGCCTCTGTCTCTGGCGGTCTGCCGTCCTCTGTCTCTGCGTCTGTGCCTCTGTCTCTGGCGATCTTGCTGTTCTCTTCTCTGGCGTCTCCCGTCTCTGTTCTTGGCCGGTTGCTGCCTCTGTCTTCTGCGGTCTGCTGCCTCTGTCTTCTGGCGGCTGCTGCCTCTGTCTCTGGTGGTCTGCTGTCTCTGTCTCTGGCGCGCTCCTCGCTCTGCTCCTCTCTGGCGGTCTCTGCCTCTGTCTCTGGCGCTCTGCTGCCTCTGTCTCGCGGCTGCTGCCTCTGTCTCTGGCTCTGCTGTCTCTGTCTCTGCCCTCCTGCCGTCTCCTGTCTCTCCGGCGGTCTGGCCGTCTCTGTCTCTGCGGTCTGCTGTCTCTTGTCTTGGCGGTCTGCTGTCTCTGTCTCTGGCGGTCTGCCTGCCTCTGCTTCTCTGGCGAATTCTGCTGGCCCTCTGTCTCTGGGGGGGGATGGTTGCCTCGCTCGTCTCTGGCGGCTCTGCGCCTTGCGTCTCTGCGCGGTCTGCCTGCCTCTGTTCTGGCGGTCTGCCGTCTATGTCTCTGGCGGTCTGCCGTCTCCTGATCTCTGGGCGGTTCTGCTGCCTCTGTCTCTGGCGGTCTGCCGTCTCTGATCTCCTGGCGGTTCTGCTGCCTCTGCCTCTGGCGGTCTGGCTGCCTCTGTCCGGGCGGTCTGCTGCCTCTGTCTCTGGCGGTCTGCTGCCTCTGTCTCTGGCGGTCTGCTGTCTCTGTCTCTGGCGGTCTGCCGTCTATGTCTCTGGCGGTCTCACAGTGATCCTCCCAGCAGAGCTCTGGCCGCCGCCGCCGTGTTAGGTGAAAGCCAGCTCGGCGCACCCTGGCCGTGTCCAGTCTGCCGCCTGTGGTCAGTCATCCGTGCAGAACCAGTGACCGGCAGCCGCAGTCATCAGACCCCAGTCACACCCACATCACAGACGGCTGACCTCACTGACGTCACAGACATCACAGACGGCGGCAGTCACAGACGTCACAGACGGCGGCAGTCACAGACGTCACAGACGGCGCAGTCACAGGACCATCACGACGGCGGCAGTCACAGACGGTCACAGGACGGCCGGCAGTCAACGAACGTCAACAGACGGCGGCAGTCACAGACGTCACAGACGGCGGCAGTCACAGACGTCACAGACGGCGGCAGTCATTATGAACAGAACACAGCCAGTGGCGGAGCACTGTGAACAGAACACAGCCGCTGGCATGCTCAAACTGCTCAGTCGGTCCAGTTCACCGTAATGTCCCGGTCCAGTTCACCGCGATGTCCCGGTCCATGTTAAACTAACTACCCCGGTCCATGTTAACCCACTGATTCTGCAACTGACGCTGGCGTCACGGTTTTCTCCTGCTATTAGTTCGTCAGCAATTACAAACTACAACAGTGAAAAGTATCTATCAATTTCATAGCCTGTACGCCTCACATGACTTATTATATCTCATGGGTTTTCCTTGCGGAAATATCTCAAACGAAACCGGTCCAGCGTGTCTACCTCTGACGTGCTGCTCCTGATCTGTATCTTGATGCTGCTCCTGTATCTTGCAGCGATAATCACTGACTGCGTATGTTGGCTGTTTTGTCGCTGACTATCTGTGCTCACTGCTCTCGGAAAAGTGCGTCCGTGTGCGGCGTGTCTGAGATGTGACAATCTCGCTAAAAGTGCTCATCGAGTGTCGAAGTCCACCGATATCGCCTGCTGTCGAAACTCCACCGATATCGCCTGCTTTGACGAGACTGTGTCGGTTATTCCACCCGCTCAGTTGATGTTGAACTGTACAGATATTTATTCGGAGGAAATGTATCGTACGTGTGAGACGTAGGAACGGCTCACCAGTCATAGACGGGTATGGCTCACCAATCATAGACGGGTAGCAACGTTATACAAACCTGGGTTGTGGTTGTCTACGACTTCGCAAGAACTGAAACGTTATCTCATTGTATGCTGTTAAGCGTTATGTTTTTGTTCAGCTTGTTTCTTCATCAAAGCTCTGATTCGTGCGTATTTATGCGATACTGGTTTTAACAATATTAGATAGTACATACTATGTTAATGTTTTGTAGTCAACACACAATATAGGATTATGCTGTCATACACAAAACGATGATGTGTGTGATGTAAAGTAAGATCAACGCTCGCTTGTCATATAATCTCACGGAATATGACAAATATACCTATATGTGACGCAAATTGACGCGATAAAATTTGCACCGATACAATCTGGAAAAGTGGAAGATATTATTTAACAGGGGCATGGCGAAATGTCCTGACCTGCTGCCTGCTGGACGACGTCGGAGAACAACATTTAAATTTGTATTGCCAGGTTTGCTAATTTTTCATCACCAATGATCCACCAGAGAAGCCACATGCTGTTTTTTGCATGCATGTGCTGCTTACATCGAATACTAGCACGCATCGTGCCGGTGCCACCTTCGCCATGCCACGGGGGTGCTTAGGCACCCCTCCTTCGAACTCAGCTCCTATGGGACTTAGACAAAACCGAAATCAACATTCAAAAGCTTTCAACATGAACATTCGAAGTTACTTAAATCATTTTTTTAGGTCAGGTCAATATTCAGGTCAACAGAGGTCATCAAAGGTTAGATTGCACAGTTTTATAGCTTCGATTTTAACCCCCCCATGCATCTCTGAAATCTGTTTTGCATAACTGTTTTTAGTGAGTAACTTGTTACCTAATAAAGATAGAACAATTATTTTAACATAATCGTGTTTTTGTCTTCAAAACACTTTAATCAGTTATAGTAGTATGTAAAGTGATATTAAAATTAGCCTGATGCTCATTCTTAAAAGAAAAATACAGAATTAATAATTAGATAATATTTCGTGCGCGGCACTTCCTCAGATCTGACAGTTAAAGCAGCACTCACACAGGCAAAATATAAAAGGCACACATCCATACACAACACACTCATGCAGTCCCATGCTCACTCCCAGCTAAATGATTGCACAGTTCATGCTTAAAAGACGCGAGCGACGAGTTTCGAAGTTCCAGAGGTAAAGTGTTGTTATGGGGCGATGCGTCTCGACGAGACAAACACAATAGTGCAATCTGAACGTCTCTATCTTTATTATATCAATACTTATTAGCAAGCAAATACTGGTGACCTCACATGACTTCAGATGACCTTGCAGAGGTCACTGGCCAACAATTACACCTGGGTCATCAAGAATGAGCTAAAATAACGCAATTCTGCAAGAATTGGCTTGATCCAATGCACATTATCTGAAAAGGAAGCCTTTGTATATTTCCCCGTTCACTTATAATAGGGAGTTTAGGAAATTGACCTGACCTTAGGTAACCGATAAAATAAAATGAGATATCAGTATTGTAGGTACTTATCCCAGTATGAAATCCTGCAAGTCGCAAATCCTTCGGACAAATACTGTGGCATTGGCACGACCACAAACATGTTTGGAGGTAGGGTCACTTGACGTGACGTTGTAACCTGACCTGAGATGACCTGAGGCTTACACTTTCTCAAAATGTGGGAAATCGATTTCCAAACAGCTGTGCCAAAAACGGTGTCGCAGAGCCGCCGTTTTTCGTTATGCGTCGAAAACCCTGAAGGGGGCGCCTAAAGCGCCCCCGGCCCGGCGCGGGCTAGTGCGGTATTTATTGTAAAATAAAGTCAATTTTTACTGTATCGTCATGGTTTACACATGTTAATGCTGTCCCACATAGAACTACACTATACTGATTTCTCGCTACAGCAGACTGGCGGCTTATTAGCCCAAAATAGAGCTGATTTTTATCGACCATACAAGCTACTTTTTCTAGTCGACAGCGTGTTGAGAGATCATCTGGGAGGACACTCATTGACTTTGCACAGGAAACTCTCCGCCGTCCATCGATAGATCCGCCGCCGGTTTTAACACCCCCCCCCCCTTCGCTGCATAGTTCAAACTGGTCAATAGTGGAACAAGTTTATAAACCAGAGTATATTTGGAATTGTTGACCATGATTGACAGCATTTTAAAATATCGATTTGTATTATGTAGCGAAAGCCAGTGCCTCGGCTAAGGAATTATCATTGGGTGGAGGGGGTGGGAATTCGAGAAAAAAAATGCTGCTAGGGCACATGGTTCAGCGCAGGCTCGTAGACATAATTGTAATCATGGGGGGACATCAGTGTTATAATTATACTTCGCTCCTCAGCTAAATGTTGTTGATCGTGGGGGGAGGTAGGGTCGTCAACAGAATCGCATTTTGCATAGTGTAACAAAACTGTTTTGCTTGGGGAACGACCCCCTCCCCGAACTCGGCTCCAAGGGGAATTAGGCAGAATCCACAAATGTCATTAGATAGCACGTCTAAATTCATATTGAAATTGTCACATTGCTCAGTCAAACACTGAGGCTATTCGACCACAAACCTCTTTGGAGGTGGAAGCACTGGACATGACCTCGTGAATTCACCTGAGATGCCCAAGTCAAATTTTTTACTTAATAAGGTATGCAATTCATACCGAAACAGGTGTGCAAGAAACGGAAGTGCTGCACCCTGCCAATTCTGGAAAAATATGGTCGTTTTAACACAACCTCCCCTCAAGCGGCCAACCCCCGGCTCGGCAAGACCACACGGCTTTATTTGTAAAAGCAAACAAAGGCAGACAAATGTTGACACAATTCTTCAAACCAGCGTTTTTGTATGTTCTGGATGCGACAGTGGATCAAGGGTTCAACTCGAGCAATCATATCCCTTATACAATACAACTGAAACATGAGGAAATTATTTTGTGATACTTTTTATTTTTACTCAAAAACTAAATCATGAATAAAATAGCCGGTGCAATTTGTAACTCCTCATCAAATTATCGTACTAATCAGTGCAGATCCATCCCATGCAATAGCTTACCACTTTCCCTTGCAAGTTATAATGGAAAGTGGTATCCCTTGGAATGGAAAACAATGCACTAAAACTAAGAACAGTGTATGCTTTTTTTCTGGGGGGGGGGGCACTAGAGCACATAGAGGCTATCAAGCGCCCTTCCTGTCTTCTTTAGTTCAGCGCATTCATTGGCGGGGGACCCATCGGAGACGAGATCCCCACAGAGCGCGCAGTTGCAGGGGGCCGCCTAGCCGACCCCCGGGCGACAGGGCCACCGCCCATTGTAGGGACGACCCCCCGGGCGACAGGGCCACCGCCCATTGTGGGGACGACCCCCCGGGCGACAGG
>VOPJ01000901.1:0-19208 GCA_014673585.1 Semibalanus balanoides
GTATTTTACCCACACTTAAGGTCATATCACAGCCAGCACACCGGTGCTTTACAGCGAGGCAGCGAGTGCGTGGAAAGTCCTCAGCCGTTTTCCCTGCACCGTAAACAACACCGACTCATAGGCATAAAACTTCCCAGACTAACGGCCTAGAGGGTGAATCGTGAACAAGGAACAACTAAAGCGTGCATGCCACATATTCACGAACACGGTCCATTCTACCATTAACTACTCAAGACTAGTGGGCGTGACTATATAATACAGCTTTATCGCATAATGCCGCACAAGAAGACGTCGCTCAGTGCACGACGCCACGAAAGCTCTGCAACTCATTCAGACGAATGGTCTAACATTGGCGTGACATGGAATGCTCACATTGAATGTGTACTCTCGGAGTCTCGTTTACAGTTCACAATGCATTTGTTAACTTTAAAACGCCGATTTCGATGTGCGAGGTATATGGTTAAGGAAGAGGGTAGAGGTTTGGTAATAAACGAATGGACATACTCTCAACAGGCAGGACGGGTATTTGCAACGAACACACACATCACGAAGCACAACGAAAGCTGATGGAAGCAGACAAACTTTACAACACAACACAGCGATCCAATAGCAAGAATAACACTATTACCAGCTGACTGGCTAGGCCGTCTTTGGCTTGGTTAAATGACTAAATGGATTTGGCTTTGAGTAAATGACAAAACCATGTGGTTTTGCCGAATCATATGTATTATTCGTCTAGTCGCACTATCACACTCCCCTCGCCATATTTTCCCCAAATACGGAAAGTGTTGGTTCTAAATTGATTTAAAGTTCTACAATTTGACGGTTCCAGGACTTACAATGACAAAAATTGTGCGCACCGTCGTGTGACGTTAATGCTTCACACGGTCGAGGGATAAAATGTTCTGGTTTACAATCCAATCTTATTCATACGGTACCATCTATTGTCCCCGCCGTCTGAAGCAAATCAAATGCGGCATGTAACTATCAACATCAGCTACAATATAAAATGACCAGAAACCGCCAATCACATGACATTAAAGGGCCATCTAGGCCGTGCAACAATCTGGAAGAGCAAAGCATCGGTGACCGAGCTAGGTGCAACCCTTCGAAACTGGGGGAGAGTGGGGCAAAACGGACACCTGTTTTCTGAATACGAAGCGTATTCATCTGTTGTCCATGAAATTCCCAACTCAGTAATTTCGAAACCTGCTCATTTGCTCATCTCTGGTAGAAACGATAGCTTGATGATCACTGACGCTTCATATTTTAAGATGGCTTTCCAAAGAGAGCACTATTAAGTGCACGGCATTTCGGTACACTTTCGGTGAAGCCCAAGTTTCACCTCATGATTTGTAATGTTTGACATTAACTGGTTATGCGTGTCGCCAAATGTGCGCATAGACCTTGTTTCCCTCATCTTAAGTTGATTATCCGTTGTCTGCGTGTAGGATTGACAATCGTCTAAGCGCTGAGCGAACCTGAAACAGATCAATCAGGCGTTATATCATAACTGCACTTGAGCGCAGGTGAATATGGCACGGTACTTAAAGGGAGTTGTGCCTATTCCACATTGGTCATGGGGGTTGTTGACACTGGTCTGTAGAACAGACTCTTCTGAATTAGCCATGTACTTCATTTCTCCAGGTTCATATAGTTGCTGAGATATTCCCAAATTTGCAAGATTATTCTGGCCGAACAAAAATTATCAATATTCGCCAGAGAGCTTTCGCACTAGATGCATTGCCCTAAATTACAACGCTAGCATATATTGTCAAAAGCGTTGGCCAATAGAAAACAACTCGTGATCACCTGATAGCAGCTGCCGACAAGAGTCTCGGAATAACTATATATATAGAGTATTTTACCATTGTTTGTATGGGTTTATTTATGTCTTTGGTGCGCCATTATAATAGTAACCGGATCATCTTTATATAGTAACTCAATAGGGTAACATCTCGTTTATCTCTGTTTAAAGTGGCGATCGTTTTGAGTTTTTGGAAGACCAAACAAATGCAAAATAGAATATAAGTAAAAATTCATTAAGAAGTGGGTCCAGACGTAAATTTTATCGTAACCAATATCAAAACAATACTCTTACCGTAAGAAAAATGTATTGACATTTCAAAAGAGTAGGCCACACCCCTTTAACATCAATGCAACCGGTCATGCACGGTGATAGCGAGACAATACCCTGATTCACAATTATTTCAGAATAAGGGAACTGTACGTAGTGAATGCAAAATAAAGACTGTGGTTTAAATGCAACGAACCGATTGAGTTCAAAGCAATGCACATCAGAGACGGATGGAGGGAAGTGCGGAGGGATAATTACCCTCCTCAGAGAGTACATAAGTATGTTGTTTTTTAAATGCAATTAAGGAACTGTCCCTCTCAAATTCGACGGCTGAATTTGCTGTTAGTGTAGGTAAACTAATGATTATTCACTGCGTCAAATAACAAGTACACATGCATTATGCAGACCGCTTTCAAAACTTCCAGCACATTACACTCGTCTGACAATATCTTCAAATTACTGAGCTATCTTGTGCAAGAACGTATCGAAAAGATGCAATACAAAATACGTACGAACTACACGTGACAATCCAAAATATAGGTTACTTACTTTCTGGTCTGATAAATAAAACGGTCCACGTCGTTCCAAGTCGTCCGACTTATTCCAGTGCATATTCCACTTCTGCCTCTGAATATCATCCACCTTGTTTTCACCCAGTACCTGCGAGCATCAAAGACCTCTGAATGTACATAGGCACAGGCGCAAACAATCATTTGCAAACGACTGTATTTAATTTGGAAGAGATTCGGTGTAGACGGCCATTGCGTCAGCTGTCAATTGGGTAGCGTAATAGTTTAATCATATCAAAGCGAGAAGGAAAAAGCTGAGCCTGGGCTGAATCCACTCTCCCCAATTTTTGTATTCCCATGTTCACCAACAATGCAATGGTCAAAATCGAGTTAGTAAAAACTTTACCATACAAAACCATAAGTAAACGACGGAATGAAATAAGCTGCAAAAATAAAATCAAATAAACCTCACGATTCATACCGATGATGATGATTGGGGTTTAAGGGCGGGCCGACAACTAAGGTCATATGCCGCCCAACGATTCATACCATCAGCCATACTATACAATTCAGATTGAGTGGTTGAGCCTGCCGTATTCTGATCACGGTTCCACCCTGGGACCCTCGACCGTCACCCCACCGCCATCCTCTCTCACCACCAGGTGCTGCCGGGCGGATCAGCTGACTGTGTGGACGTCCTGCTGACGCCGGCGTCACCGGTCAGCATGAGGAGGCGGCTTGGTCAGCTCCAGCAGCACCGGCAGGTGCAGGTTCGGGTCAAACGTCGGGTCTGAACGGTGCTGGGGGGGGGGGGGGGGGCATGTATCACGTCACATCACGTCTGCAATAATTTAACGACTGACAATCTAACCAGGCATACGCGACATATCCGTACCATGGTCTACGCCACTGACAAACAACCGTCGCAGCAGGACAAGGTGCATGATACCAGCTGCAAGGTTGCTTCTACACCCAGGCAGCTATTGGTCAATAACCAGGCGCAGTACAATGTAGGTACAATTCCAAGTCTTACCGACTGAATGAGGCTGTCCAGGTATGGTCCGTACTCCTCCAGGCGACTGACAAGGAGACCGCAGCGCAGGTCCCTCCTGTTTCAAACCGGTCTAGGGTGCCGCTCCTGGGCGGGGCCACCACCAGCGCCACGCCCTGTCGTCAAACAGTCCAAGTCAGCAGCAGCGACATACAACGGCAAAAAAGGGAACTGAAGCTATAGGTGGCGCTACCTCCGACCCCAAATATCATTTCTGTGGCGTTTCCAGCAGGAACACAGAAGTGTTGAAGTAGTATATTTTGAGAATCCAGGCACGTGATGATAATGATTGGTATTTTAGGGCGCTCCGACAGCGAAGGTCACATGGCGGCCAAGCAGATACATAGTAATTACTCACGACAGCGCAGAATATGCGTAAAGGAAACTCACGCCGGGTTTGAGAACGGCAACTATGAAGTCGGCCAGGGAGTCACGGGCGTCATCGAAGAACAGGCTGCCGACAGATAAAAACTACGTCAGGGGAAAAATAGTGCACTGCTGTAGAACATGCTCAATACTGGAGATTACTTAGCCTGAATGCATAGCCTTTTGACGTCCGAAAGAACAAGTGAACAACGCATAAATACCAATATCAGGGTCAATGTGACGGACAGTCAAGAAACAAGAACACATGATTGTTTTTTATGGGCGCGCCAACAATGAAGGTTATATCGCGCGCGCGCAAAAAAAAAAAAATGTGACATTTCCTTCACCCAACTTACCATGTTCGGACTCGGTTGGGCAAAGTAGATAGATACTCTATTAGAGCATCCACTTTGCCAGTACCTGACAGCATGAAGCTGCTACTCACCAATCAGCTGACAGTATGACGTCACACTGTTCCTGCAGCGAGGCGACATCCGCCGGCTCCGTCCACCGCAGACGGCTGCAACAGGTCACGAGTCCAGGTCACGAGGTCACGAGTCCAGGTCACGAGGTCACGAGTCCAGGTCAGATCACCGACACAGTCACGCCATCGGACACACGTCACACATCTGTCGCACATCATCAAACAGCTACACCTTGCAACAGATCACACAACACAGGAATCAGCTAGCATGCACTGCTATTGGAGTTATAGGACTCGGCGACTACGCAGCTCATTTTGCGCCCCACAGGGTGCACAGGACTCACAGGACACGCCGTTCACTCAATCATCAAACCGAACCAGCGGCGCGGCGGCTCACCTGGCCTCGACCGTGGTGCTCCCGAACAGCGGACCGGTTCCTGTCGCAGATGTACTGCACGTTCTGCACGGCCGTCTCGTTGCCGTCGGTGAGCAGCACGCGACGCGCCGGACATGTTGGCCGCCACCTGTCACCGAGAAGCAGGTGTCAGCACGCGACAGAAGCTCCGAACACGTGGTCAACGCAGCTGGAATGTTCGCCGAACACGTGGTCAACGGAGCTGGAATGTTCGCCGAACACGTGGTCAACGGAGCTGGAATGTTCGCCGAACACGTGGTCAACGGAGCTGGAATGGTCGCCGAACACGTGGTCAACGGAGCTGGAATGTTCGCCGAACACGTGGTCAACGGAGCTGGAATGTTCGCCGAACACGTGGTCACGGAGCTGGAATTTCGCTGAACTCGTGGGTCACGCAGCTGGAAAATGTTCGGCCCGAACAACGTGGTCAACGCAGCTGGAAGTTCCCGAACACTGGTCAACGGAGCTTGGAATGTTTGCCGAACACGTGCCAACGGAGCTGGAATGTCACGCAAACGCAGCGAACGACACAATTGAGACATGCTATGTGTAATTGGTGATAGGGGACACTTATGCAGGGATTCTGTGGTGAAGTGGACAGGAGTGGACGGGAAAGCACAGTTACGTCACTGGAACTGGCGAAACACATGTTAACGGAAATAGATGAAGGATATATACACAGCAAAAAACCTCGTCACGCGAAAACTACAGGAGCAGATTATAAAGAAAGAGAATAATTGACGGAAGGAAAAAACACATCAACATGCATTCCGTTTAGTGAAAAGGCGAGGGTTAAGGTTAAGCTGCCCCACGTAAACCTAGAGCGAACATGTTATTAGAAACACAGCAAAGAAACAGAGTGAGCAGACAAAGAGGGTAACAGCTGGCCCGCTGACGGGCGTGTATATACAGCGAAGAGAAGGACATGCCAGCTCACCGTGACGCCAGCCAGACAGGTCATACCGCCTCCGACCTCAACCACCAGCTTATCCCTGAACATGTCGCGCCGGGCGACACAGACCACAGTCAGCACCTCCTCTGACGGCCAGACGCCTGCCGGACAGAGCTGCTGTTCTGACACACTGCAGCTGTACTGAATATACACTGATACACCACCCCTGACACACCAGACGGCACACACTGCATACACCAGTGACTCCCTCGTCACCGGTTCAGAACTACTCTCCTTCGTTAAGTAGTCCAGTGCCTCAACCACTAGCCGACGAGCACGGTTCACCGGCTTAACAGTAGCGGGCAGCCTAGTAATGCAACACTAGCGGCTACACTCCAGTTCCCCTCCCCGCAACTTAGACCCACCATCCGCGTTCCTCGCCACTTGCTAGCACATCAGCATACGCCCCTGCCTGCTCATTCTTATCTGACTGACAACACTTCAAAGTATCCAATACCAATACACCACGGAGCTGACTTAGAGAGAGATAGCGATCACTCGGCATAGCGGCAAAGCCAGTCGAAGCAGAAGCCAAAACTTCCATGCGATAGAGTAACATCCATTCCAGACTGTCAGACAGCTTTGTCGGGTTTGTGCATGACTTCAGACAGCGCGCGATTCCTTGGCAAGAAGCTTTGGGCAGTCAGTGAGTGGGGATCTGCCCCAAAACAGCTCACGACGTATGCAAACGGGGACGTTTGTGTCTCTTGTCTCGAGAGCCTGTGTCCTGTGAGGAGAAGGAAGGCGGTAAGAACAATGACTCTCCGTCTTATAATCCAATAGCGCCTTTAATTCGGCTCACTAAATCAGCGTAGATCAATACGAGTCAGGATCCGTCCGATCCGTCTGTATCGAGCCTCTGACAAACGATTTGGAAGAGTACCTATTGGGAAAAGCGCCAAGATAAGCACAAATGTCTCTCAGTTAATCTGCTATTCCTGGGCGGCTAGTTGCCGCTAGAATAATGACCGTATCTATCCATGAAGACTGCCTCTGTATTGCAGAAGACAAACGAACAATTTCCAACAGAAGCATTTTTGGGTATACAGCTTGTCAAAGCAAGCAACAGAAGCAGCGATGTCACTCGCTTCTCCAGCCAGTATAGCGCGACTGCACACATGTAAATGAATGACGTGCCAAAGCAAAACGTAGGGCAAACGCCGAAAATCGAGCGCAAGGCCAGTAAATTGAAGAGCCTGCAGAATAACGAACCAGAAGAAAACAGTGATCATCGCATGCTGTGGAAAATGATTCCCAATTACTGAACCTTACAAGCGTTGCACACATCGTTCATAGCGGCCGTTCTCAAATGCTCGAGCCGAAAGGTCAGGAAACCGTGAGGCGAATGCTGCCGAGCCGGCGGAGCTTACTCCCCTGAGTCGCTCGCGCACCGACCCTCTACTTACAGACGTTGCCCGTGTTGTTAAACCCGACCAGGTCTGATGCACTGAGGCGGCGTTTGACGTGTCTGAAACAGGGCCACGCTTAGTGTGAAGCGGGGCGGAGAGCGGTCTCCGTCCGGAGCGGAGCGAGAGAGCATAGAGAGAGAGAGAGAGAGAAAGAGAGCGTCAGCAAGCCACGCTCAGTGTGAAGCGGGCGGGGAGCAGGCTCCGTCCGGAGCGGAGACAGAGAGCATAGAGATAGAGAGAGAGAGAGAGAGCGTCATCCAGCCAGCGAGAGAGCGCCAGACGGGGTGAGGGCGTTAGCAGCTCCGCAGTCCGGGGTTACGGCAGCCGCTCCCGGTCGGGTCGGCACAGACACGGCAGCGGACAGATAGACCACCTCACCACTCAGCGTTATTGTCCCGCGAGCCAGCATTAGTTCAGAGTCAGACGGGAAGTAGAGATAGAGATCAAGGAGCAGACTCAGAGTCAGATCGGAGGAAGCGGAGTTACGGTGGGGAGACGGGCGGGGCTGATGGCCCGGACGCCTGCCCCAGGAGTGCGTTACTGCGCGCCAGGCCGGCGGTCGGTAGGTGCCGGCAGCAGCGAGGGGTGGGTCGCCCACCTGATCTGCAGTCCGCTGCCAGGACAGCCAGGCACGCGGTACGTCATCCACTGGCCGTCAGCGTCGTGCGCGCCGCTGCTGACGTCGAACACGCCGAGACTCTGGAACCGGCGCACCACCGAGCGGCTGCCAGTAGGCGCCTCCCGCCGCCGCAGCGCCTGCCATACATACATACACAGAGTATAACTACACACATACATACACAGAGTGTAACTACACAATATTGAGCTGAGAGGAAAAACTCTTTATGTTTATGTCGATCATATTTGCACAATCCCTTTACATTTGAACTTAGGTATCGCTACATAGATTCTAAGAGGACTGCAAAATTGGTTAGTAGGAAGGTGCCTACCATTACAGCTGGCACAGATTGAAATAGCACAGACAAACACAAAGTATGGAAATTTAGTAAAATTTTAGTTTTACTCTATTATGCACAACACCTGTTTCATGCTAACATTTTGTATTTGCTAAGGTTTTTAGATGTACTGATTCTACATATGATACAAATTTTTGGTGCAAATGTGTCATAACCTAACCATTACACCCAATGCAGAGCGCAGCAGCAGCAGATCTGTAAGGATGATTTAATTTGACTGTCAGATTTTGAGTCAGTGCATTTTTTTTAAGAGTGCAAAATGTATGCATGAGCTTGTAGTTTGACTCCAGATAAAACCATGCCAAAATTGACAGATAAAAAATTGGCTCAGATTGATGACAAATTGGAAATGCTGACAAATATGCACACCTCAATATTCTTGGCAATAACCTGCCAAATTTTGTCCCTGTTATAGCTCAGTTGGGAGAGCGCTGGGCTCTCAACCTCACCCGATGATGGCAGCCACCCCCCGGTCAACACAGGGAAATCCTGCCCCAAAAGGATTTGGGCTGCCCCAAATATCTCGTTGACGTTCCTGCCACGTTTTGCAGACTGGGGCAGCCCAGGTTTGAGTCAATGCGGCGCTCACTATTTGCCCTACTGAGATGCCCTGCAGCAGTCACATTCAAGGTTAGCTGACACCAGAGGGCAGAGCAGACCATGTCCAGGAATGTTAGGCACATAAAACAAGTCTTTAAATTCTGCTGGACACCAGGCATTGCATGATTGGGTGGGAGAGTCAAGGCCTGCGCAACAAGCTATGCTTCGCGTAGGCCCTCGCCTTGGAAATATATCCATTCAAAACCTACAGAATAAATGTATATACAAGATCCAATGGAAACTCAAAACCTGTATCTTACCTCAGATAGCACCATCCAGTGGCGTTTTGACTTCATTTATGATATGAATTAGTTCCTATTTGATGCTTCTCATGAATATATTGATGTCCTGTGCAAATAAATCAAAACCATATGATTTAAAATGCTGACTTAATGACAGAGAAGACAAATATAAATTGTAGCTTCCTGTCTGCAGGGTTGGTGGGGGCCTTGGTAAAATAGACGGTTGCCAACTGGGTATCAGTATGAAGCATAACGATAAGTCCAATCAAAACAAAATTGTATTCATGGGACCAAAACACCTAGCAACTTGCATGGAACCAATGCGAGGAGCAGAATAATCAAAAGATGATGCTTCGAGCCCAATATAAAATATGTGGGTGTGTATTGTGTACGTCCAAAAAAATCGAAATTGCAGTGCAATGATGCATGATATTTTCTTAGGAAAATGCACAGCTGAATCTCCAAGCTTGAGGCAGCTGAACAAGGGACGGTGAAGAGACAAATGCTAAAATATTATTTGCATTACATTATTTTATAGTTAAAAGTAGATTCATCAAAAGATTATTGGGATAAAAGACTATAAATCTTATATATTATATGCGAAACAAAAAGAAAAGGGGAAAATAAAATGCGTAAATATAATAATCACAAGAATATCAGCTGAATAATCAACCAACAGCTGTAAGGGGAATACCAGAATTAGCAAACACATTTCCATGTCAAGCTAGAGGACATTTTAGCGCAGCAGAAAGCCGAAATGGGTTATTTGACGCACACAAGCCAATACTGGCGCATTTTGATGGACAAAAGTCCAAAAGTCTACACAATACGAGCTTTCGGGTACATGATACAATATTCCACAGCCCTTAACTTTAAAATAAATATAAAATATATGTTACCGAAAAGAAGATTTATTGTTGTCCTTTTTGGTGAATATGTATATTTTGTAAGAAACAAAATACAAAAATAAGAACTTCAGTTTCAAGCTTCCTAACAAGGCACGCTTAGGTGCAAAAGTTGTATATTTTTACTAAAAATATGTTTAAATTTGAGCTTGACGTGCAAATAAATATAAAATATCGATAACAAATTTGGAAAGAGTACAAAGTATTTCAGTTTGAAATATTGTTTATATTTCCATCTCTATACCAGACAACGGCATCTTCTTACGCTTTTGCGGCATTTATTCACATTCAGTACTCCAGTGTTGAGAGACGCTGAGGGTGTTGTGTGGGCGCGGTGCGCTCTGTCAGTGAATACCCAAACGCGTGTTTTTGGGTGAGTGGTCTCGTGTTGTGTATTTCAGTGAGAAAGTGGTGACAAATTCTTAATTCATAGACTTGTCACAATTCGAATTAGTGCTTTGCTGTGACGTGCGCGCTCCCATCAGTGCAGTGGAACCGAGTCAGAGTGTGCGAATTTGCTTTGTTCCTGTGCAGACGCTGTGCTTATATCAATATCACTGTAATTTTATTTTCCATTGTGCTAAGTGTTAATATTTTCAATTTTCTTGGTGTTCAGTGTTTTTTGTTTTCGTTCTAAGATACCTCTCCTGCAAGTGGACCAGCCAAGGATCTGCAAGTGCGTCCTTCAGCATGGGATTAATTTCCATAGAGTGGCCCCTGCTGGGGCTGCTTTCTCTTTTCATCTTTGGTAAGTGCTGATAAGATAATTTCTTTCTCATTTATTGTTTTTGTCTTCTGTTCATTTGTTTTTTACTTTGCACATATACACTTCTAAACCTGTACACATTATTTTTAGATAATATTAAAATAATCATGTTTATATGTATGTATCCCTGCAAAAAGGAAATAGTCACAAAATTCTGGACCATGAAATCAGGGAGATAAGATGTATTTCCAACTCCGATCTGCGCACCTAACTTCAGCCATTTAGATGTTAAGGATGCTCAATTTTTGTGCCTCCAAGATGATGACTCCCTTGTTTCATAGTTTGGCCAGTGTCACTGGTCATGGTTACAAATATTTTTGCTTTTGACTAGACATGTGCCTGGACCCCAGGATCTATCTGATATTCATCTTTCTGTGCTGTGTCCTGGGATCATGTGCATTGGACACCAAATCCAGGTACACAATATGCCAAGGGATCCACAAAGATCCCAGATCTTGATATATTTTTTATACCAAGGGATCCACTAGGATCCCAGATTTAACTTTGGGATTCAGGCACGCTGGCAGTAAGGTAGGTACTAGGTAGGTACCTTTTTCTTGCTAATTTTATGTTTGATAATTCATGACAATCTGTGTTTATTAATAGGTACAAGGTAATGTGCAGGTACTAATTATCTACACAGTACATGGTGCATACTACATACACAAAATAGAGACCACAAATTTGGATGTCAGTCCCTACTTCTTTTGTTTCAAGATCTGGGGCTTGTTTAAAATAGAGATCCACTGAGATCCTAGATCATAAAGCATTTCATGCAGAGGGATCCCGTAGGATCCCCAGATCTTCGTGTATTGTACAGAGAGGGATCTGCAGGGATCCAAGATCTTCATGCATTTTATGCCAAAGGATCCACTGGGATCTTAGATCCAACTTCAGGATCCAGGCACAAGTCTAGTTTTGATTGTCATTGCATGAGTCACATAGGTAATTGGTTAAGCGAGAAGTGACTCGGGTTGATGCTAATTTGTGGGTTTCTTTACCTGGTTGGTTTTCTGCTTACTTTGTGATAGGGTGGAGAAATTACCCAAGAAGTGCAGAGACCATAACAAACAGGAGCACTAGCAAAAATAGAGTGGTGACACTCATATTACACACTCAAACTTCAAAGTAGATGGCTAGAGTGATGAATTGTGGGGAAGCTGGGAATAAGTTTGGTAGATTCACTTCAAGAAATCAACAGTCAAATAGGTTATTTCCCTATGTCATGGCTTTGTCAAGAGTTATCACTATCCCTGTATCTCTGCCATCCTTGTCATCCAGCTATTTGACTTTGACTGCAGCACTGCCCATCAGTGCATAGGCTGAAGTTGAAGCTCTGCTTGTGCTCGCTTGCTGACAGCTTGGTGTGTGTGGTTGTGTCGAGTTGAAGTGAAAGCTCTCTTAGCAGTCTGCACCTGTGGTTAGAGCTTCAGCTGACCATCACTGCTTTGGCGACTTTGAGCAGAGTTCATCAGCCTTGAATGTGAAATTTGAATACAGCTTTATTTTGTGGGTCTGATTTGGCCATTTGTGTCTTCATGCCCGGTCACCGCCATTGTCATGTGCTTTATTAGTCACTTTCTCAGTTATTAAAGTCGCCCTTTCCCGCACTCTAGTTTGTTTTGTTGTAACTGGATGTGCTATATCTGTATAATAATTGTATGCTAAGAATTGTCTTGAATCGACGAACGTTTTATATTTGTTTGTTTTGGCTGCGTGAAAAGGTACTTCATCCAAATTACCTGTTGATAACTGGATTAAAAGAATTAGTGCCAGGCGCGGATCCAGGATGTCGGTCAGGTGGAGGGAGGGAAGAGCGCCACGGAAATATTATTGACTGGGGAGGGTGATCAAAACCATAAAGTTGCGCCCTACAGGCGTGCTAGGCGGTTGCGACCTGGGCGCAACCTGAGGTCCAGGAGAGGGGCTAGCGCTTCTACCCCTGGATCCGCGCCTGGGTGCATTGTTGCATTGCTGCGCCGCTTTTCTTAGTCCCTTTTCTCACAATATTGTCATAGGAATAGGATAGTTCAAAATATGCAGTCTTCAGTCTCAGTTTGATGGTATGTGACCGTCTCATTGACCTTGCTCAGTTCTCTGGTGTTCCATCAGGCGACGAGGATTTTTTTATTAAGCCTAGACGTCGTGCCAGCTAGGAGCAAGCGGAACTGTTCACTTCACTCACGAGAGCTGTGATATTATTTATCAGTGCCAGCGGCGTTTTGTGAGTGTCATAGAGTTAAAGTGAAGCGTCATCATAGAAACGGCTATAGAGAGCAAAAGTGGCATTGTTCTCCCATCGCTGCCATGACAACATACGTGCTGCGTGATTCGAGGGGCGGCCATAGCGAGCGGTGGTGATACGCTGTCTGGAGAACAGCTGTGGATGAAAAAAAAGATGCGCGTTGTTCTAAGCCCGAGTATCGGAAGTGTCACTGTCTCCAGCGAGCAGATGCTGAGAGCAAACTGTAATGTGACCGCGAGTCGGGGCCTATTTTTATGTTAACGGGGGGGGGATATGGCCCCCTCGGTGCCTTGAACTCCCCCAGTGAACGCAATGTCCCATGCAGTCGACGTCAAGAAAAACGCGTTGAACTGTCCCGACGACCCCATGTTACCCCCTCCCTCTCCGGCAGTGGCGGTCGCAGGGGGGGGGGGGCAATACACAGAAAAATCAAACAAAAATCATGATCCTCTTACATCGTATACAATTGCGATCTCCGGACACGTCCGAATCTCAGACTTTTAATGCTATCAGAATGTATACAATACTGACACATTGTTTACATCCTGATAGCAGAAAAAGTCTTGGGATAGGACGTGTACAGCAGTTACCTAGGTTCCTACCTAGGCTAGGTCCGTATCCGTACCTACCCATTGAACAGTGTCATCCATACACCTCACCCAGCACTTGATTAGATAACCTGATGTATGCACAGTGAAGAACAAATGTTCTGCCCACTTCACCGACACCACCGATGGTCTGACATCACCAACATTACCGATTTTCGTTGGTCTGTCGGTGCTGCACGCAGTGAAATCCAATACAATTACTCTAGCCCTCGCCTTCGGTATCAGGGGCGAGGGCATACATAATTTCATTGGATTTCACTGCGTGCAGTACCGACATACTGCCGGTGGTGTCGATGAAGTGGACAGAACATTTGTTCTGCACTGTACGTGATATACAAGATATTATCACGCTTTAAACACCCGCTTAGTTTTTAATTATCGTAACAGCTGTTTTTATGTTCAAAAGGTTAACAGCAAACTGACTTCCCAAGCCCCAAAGCATCGATTGTTGGGTTATTATCATACAAATTTTAACATCAATATCCACCTCCTTCTGGAATAGTGACGTCCTCTCAGCATTCATCATACTCTTGCAAAAAACAATTTCAGGACACTGTAGTCTGGGCTGGTCCTTCTGGAGGTCAGAGAGGTGCAATGATATCCGGAGAGCCCACTCCGACCTCCAGGGGGCGCTCGAAGGTCGGAGAGGGCCTCACGAAATCGTGATCGTGACCTCAAGGAAATGCCGGTGTCGATGACTCAGTAACTGTTCCATCAAGGCCCCTCGCACCGACCGAGGGACCTTTCAGACCAACCGGGGGCCCCCTTGCCAAGTTGCCCCCTCCCCATGACTAGGGCTCCGACCGCCCCTGCCCCCAGTCAACAACATTTCGCTGACGAAACAGAGGCGAAATGCTCCCCCCTAAACTCGAAGCATAGACCGCCAGTAGAAATCCTCCTGGTGATAATCCCTTAAGGCCTTGCCGCGAGTCCAGCAGGAGCGTTACAAAGTTCCACTGACGCGACGCGGCCGCCGCCCTCGCCTCTTTGTCTGCTGTGACCGCCTGTCTCTCAGCCGGCAGCCATCTCTTCTATGTAGCATGAGCAAGTTATACATTTACAATTCCGAACGACCTCTCACGTCACTCTGAAAGACGGTGTCAAATGCGAGGCCGATACTGTCTGAGCATTGGACACATTTGGCGTCCGTCTGGGTGTGTGTCTGCGTGTGTCTGCTTTCCGGCTGTTGAATCCGATGCAGCTGCAGTAGCCGGCGATCGTTCAGAGCAGTCTCTCTGTTGCGGCTGATGGGCCACTGGCCGTCCGCCCCTCGCTGGCGGGATGATCGAATCGCATCAGAGAAGCTGCCTGCCCCTGTCGGCTGCCGCGCTGCCGGACAAGCTCCCCTAACGAAGGCTCTGGGTGTCGCGACTCGTACACCGCCGCCCAGATCGCCGCTGCCGCTGCCGCCCTGATATACAGTAATTACGACGTCTGAGCATTGGCGCCGGCGCCAGTGGCTGTGATGTAGCAGTCAGCGTTTATCTGTGGCGCCAGTGGCTGGTACGGGGACCGCTGTCGAGTGTGGAGGCAGCTGCCGTCTCCCTCCCGTCCCCTCGGCCTTCGTCCGGTCCTCAAGTGGCTCAGAGGCGACGCCACTCGAGGATAGCGGGGCTAGGCGCCGGCTGCCGCGGTTCAACCGCAGATGGCGGGGTCACGTCTGCCTGTGGGGCCCGGTCAGATCAACAGGCATCTTTTTCTCCTCAGTCGTAAAAATCCAACAAAATTGGATAATGACTGTGAATGATACCTCGTGCATGAAGACTGATTTAAAATATAAGTACAATCCTAATTATTCATTGTTCATGTAGTTAATAACAGCATGAAGTGGTTTTCATGAATGGAAGTTTTTCACCAGCATGACGCTGCTCGACACGAGAGGCGGATTGAAACCCTGGATTCTTCATTGATGACGTAACCTGTGATCACCTAGTCTTGGCCACGTATCCGCTACGGCGACCGTCTTCTATCAGAAGTCACGTGATCCGTGCCAGGTTTCCACCAACAGCTGGGCGGTGGTCTCTCGGGCGGCTTTCAGCGCTTCGGTCACGTGGTTTGCAAACGAAACTCCCAGTTCTGGCAGTGAACGTGCATGATTTGTCGAGGTAGGAAACCCGCCCAAGTCTGTCACTGAATAACTGGATGATTGTTATTGGCACATAGATCGCATCAGCGCCTACTACATCGCCTTCTAACCCTCTAATTTCTCCACTGCAACTGCTCCGTGTTAAAGAATACGACTGGACCAAGTGGGAGCAACTTTGAGGAGGTTAGAGGTGCGACGGGAACAGGCCCATTGTGGTACCATTGATCCAACCCTGTGCGGGTGTAATTGGGGAACAGGCTAGACCATTTTTGAGCTGGAGCGATTGAATCAGCTTTAGGGTCTGTAGTGCTTTGGACGATGTGAGCTTATTCGATAGCCTGTCGGTTATGCCACGTTAAAGTCTAGGTTTGCGTGACTTATGATTTGTTTGATGAGCTGACAGGTGACGGCCGGGTCAGTTTTAACTCTGGCCTCCGGGCAAGAGTATTTTAAGTTACGCCTGATGAGAAGGGTGGTCTTAGGTCTACTTATCGTACGTTGTCGGTTGCTTTGCGTTGGTTGCATTTTCTGAGTTAGCTGTGGGTCAATCAGCAATCTTATGACACTGCAGAAAGCGTGAATATTCATTAGGCAATGATGCACCAATGCGCTTTTCAGCCGTTGCTTTGTGGATGCAAAGTGAAGAGTGCACTGACTTCACATGCGTCGCATGCGTGTGCATTTCATTTCCTTGCGGCTTCTTCTTACCCTCGGAGTGGATCTGCCTGTGAAGTGCTGATCTGCCCTCGACCTTTGAACTCTTGGCAAGCGTCATGTGTCCGTGAATCTCTCACCTCTGCACGTGTGCGTCTGGAGACCATCTCTCACGGTCTCAGTAAGACTCAGATCCCAGTCCCTGCGGGCGGTCCACCTGCCGCCCGGGTATCCGCCCCCTGTCAGGCGTTGCCGCCCCGTCCCGCAGCGTCGGTCGCTCAGCATTCTCCCGGTGCGTGTGTGACTGTGAGATGACCCACAAACAGCCCGTGGCCCTGTCCGTATCTACTATCTTCCCAGCGTTATCCCTGCGGCGGGGCCGACAGCTCTGGTCGCTGGGTCAGGGCCGCCCCTGGCGACTGTGCCATGAACAGAGCTCTGCTCCCTCACGGAGCGCCGCCGATATTTCGCGAGGTCGAGCCTGCGGTAGAAGCGAGAGTGCCGGGGCCGGCGGGCCCGCCGGGGTCAGACAGGGCACAGGGAGAGTGCCGCCGTGCCCGGCCGCCGGTAATCCTGCGTTTCCTGTGGCGGCCGCTCCGCCCCGTGTCGGGCCCTCTGCGGGCGGCGGGTCAGCGCTGGTCGGCGCGGTGGTCTGTATGGCACCACAGGCCGGCTGCCGATGCTCACCCGCAGGTACTGCGGCGCGATCTCGGCATTAGCCGCACCACAGACGCGCGGTGGTGGTGTGGTTCGTCTCCCAGATGAGAAGAGAGTGGCGAGGCAGAGGTGGGGACGGGAGGTGTAGCGGGCCCGGTGTGCCCTCGACACAGTTACCCTGCCGGCGGTCTGGCGGCCGGGCTGAGGCGCGCTGAGAACGGGCGTGCTGCCAGGATATCCTTGTGCAAGGAGGCGTTAAAACGCATCGGAGATACGTGCCCGTCCGTCGGGTGTGTAAATAAACGTAGGCAATTACACATCTGCGCTGGATGATAACGCTAAATGAAAACTTGGCAGTGTGTAGTGATTTCCGGTTATGTTCGAAATATCCCGCATAGGTACCGCGGGGTTCAGGTCTGGGCTCAGTTGTACTCAACCATAAATAGCATAATTAAAAGGCAACGTCGGATTGGCGAGAACCATCCGCTTATCTCAAAGATCATTTCTTAGAAAGATGCTGATTCGAAAAATCTACAAAACTGATGAAAAGAAAATCATGTATCAGTGGTTCAGCCCTGTGAACGTCATCCCTGTGAACCCTGTGGTAAAGAAAAAGAAAAACAGGTATCAACCCTGTGAACGTCCCTCCTCACTTGTGCTCTATGTCCGCTGTCTGAACCTCCTCCCAGTGCCAGTGTCTGATGATGACCGTGTGCCTTCCTCCTCCTCCTGCAGTGGCGGCGGACACCAGCCGCCAGGGGCCGGTGTTCGTCCTCGAGCCGCCGAACAAGATCGACTTCAGCAACTCGACCGGCACGGTGGTGGACTGCGCGGCGCGCGGCTCTCCGCCGCCGCGCGTCGCCTGGGTGCGAGGCGACGGCCAGCCCGTGGATGACGTCACCGGACTCAGACAGGTCAGTGCAGTACATACACAGGACGGTGCGGTGTGCGTGGGGGTGGTGAAAGTGATGACGCAGGAGTTATTGTGATGCGGCGTTCCCATGCAACGTAGGACGGTAGTATGGCGGGAGAAGGTCGTGGAGGACGCTATCTCTCTCGGGATTTATGTAGATCTGCATATGACATCGTGACATTGCAGAGGGCTAGTGGTTCTGTAGTAGCCCAGTCCCTGAACGGTGATCACGCACTGGTCAGATGCTGCGACCCCTGGTCAGATGCTGTGACCCCTGGTCAGATGCTGTGACCCCCGGTCAGATGCTGTGACCCCTGGTCAGATGCTGCGACCCCTGGTCAGATGCTGTGACCCCTGGTCAGATGCTGTGACCCCCTGGTTAGATGCTGTGACCCCTGGTCAGATGCTGCGACCCCTGGTCAGACCCCTGGTCAGATGCTGCGACCCCTGGTCAGATGCTTGTGACCCCTGGTCAGATGCTGTGACCCCTGGTCAGATGCTGTGACCCCTGGTCAGATGCTGTGACCCCTGGTCAGATGCTGTGACCCCCTGGTCAGATGCTGTGACCCCTGGTCAGATGCTGCGACCCCTGTCAGATGCTGCGACCCCTGGCAGATGCTGCGGCCCCTTTGGTCAGATGCTCTGACCCCTGGTCAGATGCTGCGACCCCTGGTCAGATGCTGACGACCCCTGGTTCAGATGCTGCGACCCCTGGTCAGAGCTGTTGACCCCTGTCAGATGCTGTGACCCTGGTCAGATGCGTGGGACCCCGTGGCAGATGCTCGACCCTGGTCAGATGCTGCGACCCCTTGGTCAGTGCGGCGACCCCTGGTCAGATTGCTGTGACCCCTGTCAGATGTTTGTGACCCTGGTCAGATGCTGCGACCCTGGTCAGATGCTGCGACCCTGTCAGATGCTGTGACCCCTGGTCAGATGTTGTGACCCCTGGTCAGATGCTGTGACCCCTGGTGGTCAGCGACTCCTTAGTCTCCGTACCGACCACGGTCGCTGCCGGGCCGGACGGCTGGTGTACGGACCGGACGCTGCCACTGCCATCGGCGCGGTGTTGGGGTGGACGCTCCGCAGCCATCGGCGACCGGACGCCGGACGTGACCGGGTGTTCTGTGATCATCACACGCCGCCCTGCTCCGTGCCTGGCCGGCAGGCCTCACGGGCCCAGTGTTCACCACACGGGCCCACACCACTGAACTCTATATAACGCTCACACGCCACTCGGACGGGCCGGGCCAGCCACGCCAGCCGGGCGCGCCGGGCTCACGTGGTCCACTTCCGCTCCGCTCAGCCGCGGAATGTTCGCCGCTACCGCCGCTCTGCTACGGCGGCCTCGGCAG
>VOPJ01000902.1:0-60157 GCA_014673585.1 Semibalanus balanoides
AAAATCACCTCTCCCGCACAACTACACATTCTGTTGTTTGGAGAGAACAACAGGTATGCAATATCGGATCTGCGAGAGCGTTAAAAGGCATTGACCACGGAGGAGACAACAGAAGATGACAGGTAGTTCCTCAGATGTGATAGACCGATGAGGATACCAAAGCAGCGCTTAATGACTGCGGATATATGTGCGTCCCAACTGAGGGTGGGATCAAAGATTATTCCGAGGTTCTTTGCTTCCGAGACGGGTAAAATATTGCGACCACTAAATTTTATGGTAAAATGGGGGTCATTTCGTAAATTTTGAGGGCTTCCTAAAAGCATCAGCTGAATCTTGCCTGCATTGACTTTGAGCCCACTATCTAGAAACCAAAAGTCCAAAGAAGCCATGACTTGTTCCATCTTATTTATGACGTTTTTGAATTCCGATTTCTCACTACTTACCCAAATTTGTGTGTCATCATCAGCATACTGAACGACTACCGCGTCTTCGAATAATTAGACTAGACTAAGATTGTTGGCAAAGATGCAGAAAAGTAGTGGGCCCAGAGTTGAAAGACGCCGATGCTGTTAGGGAGCGGTACCGATTTTTTATGTTTCCCAAATTGTCAGTGAAGCTGACAATTTGTGATCTCGAAGGTAAGCCGAAAACCAGGACATACCAATTGCATGTAGCTGAAATTTTGTCAAAAGTTTGGAATGGTCTATCGCATCGAAACATTTTCTCAAGTCCAGCAGGCAGAGAAGAGACATTTCTCCTCGGTCATTGGCAGAGAGAATATGGTCGGAAATGGATATGAGCGCGGTTTCCGTCGAATGACGAGGACGAAAACCGTGCTGAGTGGAATTGGTGAGTGGGAGTGGGACGATTGCCCAGTCGTTCCATCTGATCATTTACATTACACATCATTGCGTTCATATCTGACACCAGCAAGTTCCCTATTTCTTGCACTTAAGCGGTGACGCAATCTTCTGCTGTAGATGAGATATATAAGATCTATGGGGGAAAAATCTCCCCCTGCAAGTTAACGTAATTCTGGCCGTCCGCAGGGAATAGGGTTAAGTGTGATGCCAAACATAAGCGTAAAAAAAGAAACAAAATACTATAATAATACAATAGTTAAGCTGAATAAAAATGCTGAAATTAAACACACCACCATCGAAAGTCCACACCTTTGATGTCGATTTTTAAAAACGATTGGGGACCGAACAGGAACGGAGCAAAGGGATCCACTGGCGCCATAGCCCTACCAATACAACTAAATCGATCGAACATGAACACATTTCCTGACGAAAGATCTAAGCAATTTAAAGCTATTTTAACCTAGGCTTTGCCGGTGCTCGGAGACAACTTAGTCGTGCTAGAGGAGGCATCTGACGCCCCTCCCCCCCGAAAAACGGCTCCAATGGGGATTAGACAGAATCAACAAATGTTGTTACATAGCTAAATTCATGTCGAATTTGTCACATCGCTCAATCAAAACTTTACAAAGGAGAGAAACATTGCTTCGCCAATATTCCCCCGGTTTCGTCACGTAATGTGATGAAGGTGGTTTTGGGTATAGGGTATGTTCCTAGAACCAACATTTTTAGAAGCTTGGTTTCCACGGATCACCGCGACTGAAGCCATGATGAATATATGTGTCAGATGCCTGATCTAAGGCCAGAAACAAGGGAGAACCCAGAACTGCAAACAAATGTTCTGCGGTGAAATCCCCCTAAAATATCAAACTATAAAGCAAATATATTGAGTTTTGCTTTTGTATTAATAAATGGAGTGAAAATAATGCACTTTTTTGGTAAAGCTTCTCGGGATTTTAATTATAATTTACGTCAATTATTTGCAGATTTCAGGTAGTTTTGGGGCTTTGGCCTTTTATTTCCCTTGAATCCGTCATTGGCCAGCAACATTGGGAGATCCGAAAGCATCTTTTTGGGACCAGACTCAACATATGGAGGCGCCGAGGGTCACCCCAAACGTATATAAATGACACCTGTGATCCACGCCAATTTCGAACCAACGCAACGAGGGACGAGTATCCGTCCTCAAGATCTTAAAGCTACGCTAGGTGCTGTAAACGGCGTATTTTTTGTTTTAAGTTGAAAGTATGATTCAGCGACGGTTTTATCTACTTTACAGACCGCACAATCCTATATCACCTAATAATTTTTATCCCAATTAGGGGGCAAAATTTGGTCACTGGGAAGAAGGCCAGCGGTCTCTGTGGGTTGAATTTGTATCCCCTCCTAATTAACATGCTATCCACGGCTATGCAGTGCCTACAGTAAAAAGCATCGGGTGACTGAAGGAATGTTTGTAAAGGCTGATGCATCATTTATAGTATTATAGTACCCGCTCGTGACGAATTAACTCAGTTTCACTGAGAGGGTAAATCAGTTCCACTTGGGGGGGATTACCTCCACGGGGGGAATATCCCCTCCCCCCTAGTTAATATGTTATCCGAGGCCCTGGGACCGCACGCACCTTCAGCAGCTGTGCGGGCTAAACTCTGCATGCGTTTATGTAACATAGTTTAGTAAGTAGTTACGCGTCACAGACACTTGTTTGTTTGTGTTTGAGTCCTTTGTTTGGTCACAGGATGAAACGAGAACAGGTCATTATAGCTCAAATCTGTCAATACTACAGTTTGCAAATGCATGGCACGTGTATGAGGGAGGTTATATGGGTTCTTGTTACTTGTGCCAAACAAAAGGGATGTACCCCACTTAAATGTAAGATGAAACTTTCGCCATCTTACATCTGGCTGCCATAAGAAGCCAGTTTTCTTTCAACATGGCTTGTACCTATCGCAACGTGAAAGCACTTGCACTTTGCCCTCTGCTAGCGCTACTCCCAACCCAGGCTGGGTGATCCATCGCCACGATGGTAAATGGCGGCCCCATTAATCCTTTTTAGAATGGTGAGACACAATAATAGATTCGAGCCATGTCCAGGTCAGACCCATTCTTGCCTCGCCTACAGGGGCGGATCCAAGGGGGGCCAATGCCGGCCATGGCCGGCCCAGCCCAAAGCGAAAAAGGTGGGGCCTAACATAAGTCTTTTTGAGACGCCGCCCCTGGCCCCAAAGGACATCAGTTGAATACCCACTATTGTTGCAATACGAGACGATTTGGTAGCTAATTTGGTAGTTAACATGGTGAGTCTGGTACCCGAAGGAAAGTAAGGTTGATCGATCATTAAAATAGCTTTGAAGCAGTCAAAATGCCAGCTATTCAGAACACAAACAACGGGAAAATTTTCGCGCCAGCTTCGGGGGCGGGGGCCAAAATGCACTACAAGTTTCAATTGCTATACACAATTATAGAAAATGGAAGAAATTAATTGCATAAAGGTGTAACGTGGCAGAGGGGGGCTCTTCCGTTGACGGTTTCCTGGCCCGGGACCACTTCATGCATATTAACGCCTGACCCTTCGCTCTTTAGCCGTTTTCGTCAGCCTTCGCCGTACGGGGGGGAGGGCTGACAGGATTCCCTGTTAACGTTCCAAACCAAGCATCGCATAGAGCAACTGCGCGGGTAAGAACCAGGCATGTTGCCTGTCATGTGAGGAATCTAACTGGTATGCTAATTTTTAGGTTTGCACAGTCATTGGTGAACTTCCAGTCAAGTGAATGACCCTATGAGCTCGATGCTACGTCAAGAATAAGGGTTTGTTTCTGCCGTGCAGGAAAACCCCTCAAAAAAATGAGAAATTAATAAATGTAATAAAAAATCTGGTGGCCCACTGACCAGTGATGTCTGCAGAAATACAGAAAATGTATCTTATTTGTCTGTATCTGGTCAAAAATAAGTCCAAAAAAGTGATTAAGAAAATGACGTATGAGTTTCAGTAAGCACATAGGGGAGCTTTCACTCAAATCACAGTTGCAATGTTATTGCAAGTCATTGCTTTAAAAATTTGGTTTTGGGTATTTCCCCATATTTAATTGCTGTCACTTATTATTTTGTTTTTGTCAGAGATTTGCCATTTTTTTTTTAAGTGTTCCGCAACATTTTTTAAGTTTTTAGGGGTTAGAAACCCATAAATTTGGCGGAAATCCGAGTTGGCCTTTACTACAGTTAAGCATGACATTTTTCGATCGTTGTGTCGCTTTGCTGTTAGCAATTTGCTGGCAAATATCTAATTTTCTAGCGATTATTTTATAATATAGTGTACTGTCTTTCCAACCACTATAATCGTCACTAAAACGTCATGTTTCTCCCAAATGACATGAACCAATTTCAGTGCAATTTTGGGGCCAGCATAGCGTTAATTGTTGTCACTCAGCTGTGAATTTCGCAGCAAGTAATGCGCCGCATGAGTAAAAAGTGATTTCAGAAAAACATAGGGAGGCCTGATAAAGGGCTCCCCTGAGGCGAGGGTTAATTTTGCAAGCTGGCGTGTGTTTATAGCATGGCTGCGAGTTCGCGAAAAAGGCGAACGCGACCGGATAGGGTGACGTTGACTCGGCCGGCGCTAAAACACGCTTACAGTAGGCGTAACAGTCAAACCAAATGCGTATTTTAACATGGAAATCCACATTAATGGTGCAAAGGCTATGCACGCAGAGACAAATGGATATCGTTTTTTCGTATTTAATCGCGACCGCCCTCAATAATTATCGGGTGACGCCCTTGCGAGTTGGTATGAGATAAACGTTATTATTGATGGTACCAATACGTGTGTATAATGCTATCGGGAAAATGGTGAGTTTGGTGTTTTAAAGTGATTTATCCCCGATTTTTTTACCCAAAAAAACGAAAAAAAATCCCGCGATTTTTTTTTCGCAAGTTTTTTTTTTCGGGAAAAAAAAAATTAGAACCCCTCAAAAAAAAAATGTATTTTTTTCGAGAGAGAGGGAGACATTATTTTGTAATCTCTAATGCGCAAATAAGGTAAAAAGGCCAAATATAAGAGCGCGTGAAAAAAAATTGGGGTACCTTTTTGGCCGGAAAAAAGTTGCGCTCGCCCCCAGCCAACCGAGGGCTGGGATCCGCCCGCTGCTCGCCTATAAGCAAGTAGATGCAGGATAAGTATCAACCTATATATTATATATATATATATATAATATATATATATATAATATATATATAATATTATATATATGGGATAAGGTATATATATTATTAGGTATATATATAAGTAAAATACATCAGGATAAGTATTAAGGCCAAATATAAGAAAAAAAAATAAGTCGAAGGCTGATAATAGCAACGTAATACATAAGACGCGCCCGCGATATTTCTTTTGAGAGGCTTCTCTGCCGTGAAAAGCGCGACACCGCAGAGGCAGAACGGTGGCGCAGTGTTTGGCGGGATGTCAGCGTCGCCACACTCAGCGAGTCGGCCGCTCCGATCCCGAAGAGAGGCCACATCCGTGCTGTTATTGGATTTCGAGCCTGTCGGGCGTCGCAATGATCTCGTAATCAAAGTGGATTCATTTCCTCTGCAGACGCATGAGAAACAATAGCACAATTTCGGCGAATAACGACTGTATTCAGCTCCATCAGTGGTATGAGACTCGTCCAGAACGCTGCATCAAACAGTGCGGGCGACCGTTTCCAGCTGGCGGAGGCAGGAGGACGGAAATGACGACTGATATTGGCAATCTCCGAGATGTTTGGGGATATCCCTGTCTAGTATACCACAGCCAGCGCAAAGGTTAAATGTTGCCGTATTAGCCGTTTTCACGAAGGATTTATTTTTACCCGGTAGTACCCGGTATTACCCGGTAATATTTCATGCGTTTTGGGTTATTGAGTCTAAGAAAACTGCTTTTCCGGCATATTTTTGGTATCAATTGAAACTTTATGAATTCTTAAGTTTCAATTTACACCAAAAAATATCCGGGAAAACCGTGATCTTAGACTCAACCAAGGCCGGACTCAACTACCCAAAACGTACGAAATATTACCGGGTACTATCGGGTAAAAATAAATCCTTCGTGAAAACGGCTAGAAGCAGGCTTTTAGAACATGTCGAGCCACGACATGTTCTAGAGGGCTTTTGGACCACTCACAGTGGCCACTATTACCAAAACGGAACAGAATAAACTATTTTTTTCGTATTCCTTAAATTTACATGAGCTTAAGTATGCATGTATGTACAATGTACATTTTACATACACGCCTTGAGCACAATGTTAAATGGTGATCTTGGCTTAAAGTTTTGCTGGAGTTTATGTGTACCTATTGATTTACTGCGATGCTTGGTTGGGCCAGCTTCACGGTCCGAAATCAGCGCCATATGGTGAAGTGATATTTTTGAATTGTCTTATAATGATGTCCACTGCTACATTCAAGTTGCTATGTTCTGAAACAAACCGCAAAGAATGAATTCGGATTGCGTATATGTGTGTGCGTGCGTGTCGTGAGTGCATGCGCGATCGCGCGCTTTGGCTAGACGGCATCGTTAGCAGCCCAGTCAGTGAAGTATTGGAAACCGATTAGCAGCCGCAGTGGCGGCGGTGGCTATGGCAGCGATGGCGGTGGAAGCGGCTGTGGCGGCGATGGCGGTGGCGGCGATGGCGGTGGCGGCGATGCCGATGGCGGCAGAGGGACAGAGCAGATAGGCCATTCCGGTGCTGGGCGGCCGTTTAGCCGTTGGAGGACTAATGGTGGTCAGTGAGGCCATCTCGGGCCGGCCGGTGCCGACACGGAGCCAATGATTAATACCGGGCTGGGACGACCGGCGAGCCACCCACCGGCCAGCGCCTGATCCTCGCCGCCGCCACCACCGCCGCACTGGCCGCCCTCTTATCTCACAGAACGCCGAGTTATTCCATAGGTTTCCACCCTACTGCACTGGCCTCATCAAAAAAGGGAGAATAGCCAAAATAAGGCTCCAGACACTCTCAAAATATCTACAGAACCCAATTAACATAAAGGTGGAAATATTGGAATTATTAGAGTATCGATAAGAGCGCGTTGGTACTGTTAGCAATATGCGATCTGTGGCAGCTTCAGTCAAGCAAATATTACGACCAGTAATACGCCTTATTGGGTCGGGAACCGAACGGACCGAATTCTTCAGCGTTTTTATAAAGCAATAGAGCACTTAGAACTTTGCTTTGAGCTACACATAGCATGCCATGGACGGCCACCCCTGTCACCATCCTTCGCCGGCCACAGACAGTCACCTAACCGAACAGGTTAGGACCGGTCAGCCGAGGGCGGGGCTGGTGGGTCGTGACCTCAACCACCACCATAGGCAAGACAGGGTTGTGCGTCAGAGCGCACTACCCGAAAACCCGACAACGCAGGATTCAGAAGGTTGGTACATGTTTATGATATTTACGTTTTTGTAAGCAAATTTTCAGCACATCAAATGAGTAGTTGCGAAGAAATAAACCTTTGAAAACCGTGACTACGGTCGGGCCGCACATACGAATATTCCCCTAGTTGACGGAACACCTCGGTTCGCTCGATACTTAAAAAGCAATGTGATGCGGCACGGGGTTACTCAATCTTCCCGCTGTCATCCGCCTCTGCTCTGCACCCATCAGCGATCATGTGGCATGGGTTTTCAATATTTTATCATTTTAAAGCGTGATTATTTTTGCACGTGACCTGCGGTCACACAATCTTGTCATAAGTGCTAAGATTACATGAAGCCAGCCAGTTTAGGACTCATGGAATGCTTCAAGCGGTTGCTCTACGTTTACATAACAATGGTATTCGTCATAGAGAGGAGACGCATTGTAAGCGCCTTCTCATGCATATGCATTATGAATCATATGCATATGCATTGCGAATAGTTAAATCAGCAGTGTGTGAGCAAGTTAATTCAACGTATTCAGATCTTCTCACAGAGTCAAGGACTTTCCCAGCTTTAAGCCGGAAGCCTAAGGTCATTAATTTTGCATCACATGCAACAAACTTGCAGTGCGTTATGTGCACAATTTTCTCGCGAAAGCGTCGGAATGCTTTAGTTACACTTGCTAACTAAAGCAAAGCAAGTAAGACGCAATATGACACGATTATATATGGCGCAAAACGCGTCTACGCTGTTAAAAAGTTTAGCACCATGGTCCATGGTAAAAAACAGCATGTTTTCTCGGCTTATTTTAAGCAGGTTAAATGGGTGCTACACTGCTAAAAAAGCTTAGCACTATGGTAAAAAATCAGCATGTTTCTTGGCCTATTTTGGCCAGTGTGCTAATTTTTTACCCACTTAGCATGCTTAAAATAAGCCAAGAAACATACTGCTTTTTTACCATGGTGCTAAACTTTTCAACAGTGTAGCACCTATTCAGCCTGCTTAAAATAAGCCGGGAAAACATGCTGTTTTTTACCATGGTGCTAAACTTGTTTACCAGTGTAGTACGCCACCAATCTGGCCAGCAGCGTCAGCCAGCGTGCAGCGCCAGTGGCGGCGTTTGAAGTGGGTGTTGGAATGTGGCGCGACTGCGGCGAACTGGCCGAGAGCCGGTGCTCGAGAGAGCCGGCGTGCGCTGTGAGCGCCGCGCGCCACTCGTCGTCGCCATAAGTGGCGCTCTGTTTCTGCCACGTCTCACTCCACCGGCCAATACCGGCAGCGAATCCAGCCAGCCTCGCCTCCAGAAACGCTGCAGAGAGCCTGCTCAGGGGCGAGTGTGGCAGTGAATTCTGGGACACTGAAAGTGCAGTTAAACGGAATCTAAAATAAAACGTAACACCCGGCAGAAATAAGGATTGGAATGTTTCCTTAGAAATAAGCAATGGGGTGGGGGACAATTTTGTAAGGTACCAATATTTTGGGTTCATAAAAACAAGGGTAATTTTGCATAATGTAAATTTAAACAAAAAATAATACAATTTTGAAATGAGCTCAGAAATGATTAAAAACTAAAACAATTAAGCTCATGCCCTTGTAGTTGTGTCGTCACGAAAACACAAAAACATGACCAAAAATGACGCTGATGCAACATCTTCTGTGCGGCAGTAAAAAAGCTATGGTATTATTTGCAGCGAGTCTTTCTTTTCGCCACAAATGTTTAAGTTCCATAATTATCCACGTATGTACATGGCACTGCTTATGTTCAGAACAGGGCGCTTATTTCTTGCGATTGCATTAATTCGCTAAGACATTTCTAACTACGGTACCACCATCCGCTCGATATTTGCTAGAGTTGTTTGCAAGCTTCGCTGGGCAATACGGCAAAGTGTTGAATAAGATTATAGATTTTGTGGCTTTATTTCAAATGGAAATCCATAAATGGCAAATAATCAACCTGCAAGATTGTGTAAATGTGCATCTGCAACGATTCATCCATCGGATTAGACGAAAATACATGCATAAATCACCTTTCATATTTTCACTGTAGCAGAGCTGTTGGGGATTACCAATGCAACAACTGGCGGCTTCATGTCGCACTGTCGGAAGGGGCTATGGGATGTCGAGACTTGACGAATCATTATATGGCGACACTTATGGGATGTTAGGCCTCAAGAGTTCCCTCCATTTAGAGTCATCTTGACTCTTCCCGCCCTGTCAAGTGAGGCAGCAAGAGTGAGAACGCAAGAGCAAACGTGCCAGTGGACTCAGGTGCCCAAAAGTCATAGGTAGGTATCGCTGGCCCATACTGGTTGTATCCAACGACCACTTCAGCAAGCAAACCCTCTCTTTTAACTTGTTACTTATGTGTAGGTGCTTCATCTTTCTTGCGCAACAGTATAGGTGCCCACTGTTATTGTTTATCCGTCCCCTTCTGAAAGCTTGAAGAATGACAGAAGGTAGGAGGTAGGTACGTATTTCATGTGTCAAAGATGTGAATAATTATCTTTAATGAATATAAATTTCCTTGTTACGACAAATGCAAAGACACTCAAAAGATTTCAAGCTATCAATCACTCTGAGAATAAAAACTGCGTCTGGATTTGTTAGGGTCTGAAAAAGAAATGATTTGCCACGAGGCAAAACTTGAATATGTCTTGGGCGGCAAGATGACTACCTTTCAACCTAAAAGTGAAATTAAAGCAAACTTACAATGCAACACGGATGCAAGTTAATTGGAAAACCAATACGTGTGAGACTTCACAGCTTTATTGCTTTCTGCCGCCAGCGAGCAGTCGTTTCGCTTCTGTTTTACGCTTCGGTGCCATACTATTGGTCGCCTCTAGACAATAACGTCATAGTGGCCGCTTACGTGGCCATACTATTGGTCGCTAGGCAGTGATGTCATGTGGTCGCCGAGCCTATGGTATGAAGGGATGACACCCCCTGACACTCGTATCGATCTATTTTCGTGACGTCACGGAAAAAACATCAAGAACGTTTAAAAAAATAAAACCAAGTTAAGACGAATTATGACGGATAAGCGGTTTCTAATGGTTAAAAAATATATGAAAATTGATAAATATAAATTGATTTTGTTAAAGCGTTAAAAACCCAATTACCGCTCCCGCATCCCATTAAGGAATTGGAGCATAACAATTTATTAGACATATTGTCCAATAATATAAAATATTCATTGTTAACATTTAAATGGTAGCTAATATTAAAATCGCTTGTTAATTATAAAACGATTGTAGATCATGCGTTTTTATTCGTAGGTTTTGAAAGCCAAAATAAAGCATTTTCCAGTATCCAGGGACGAAATGGACGTGTCCATGCCGGCACACTAACAACGCTGTATTGGTATTCTGATTGGATTATTACACGTGCGTGACTCATTTCTGTTCAGTTCTGTTTCTGTTCAGCGGTGCTCGTACTGCAGAGTCGACTGTCAAATGATCTTACGGCTCAGAGTTTATCGCACTCCTTAGACGGGCAAATACTGATCCTAATGCATTTAGAGTTCGTAACGTCTTACGTCCGAGGTGCGACCTTAAAAACGGTCTCAGCTACCTGTACGTGTTGCGAATGTTTGTAACCTTGTGATGACAGTTACGCTCTTCATTATAAGCTCTCAGTTTGTATGCCTCAGAGCACGATTGTCACTCCTACACTGCAGTGGAGTGTCACCAAATCGCCATACAGGCGCCAACACGTCTTTCAGCCTCCGTGGCCGGGCTTCTGACTCCGATCCCCAATCATCCCCCGTCTCCGTCCCATCATATCAGCTGTGCTCCCGGGCTCTGTGCTGATTGCTCGCGTACACGCAGATTAGAGGCGACAGAGCGTGGCGGCAATTGCCGGACGCATCAGAGGGGTGACCGTCCGGACCGTCCCGGACGTCCCGGACCGTCCGGACCGTGCCGGAACGTCCCGGAACCGTCCCGGACCGTCCCGGACCGTCCCGGACCGTCCCGCTCGGCGATCCTCCGACCGCCGCGACGTCCAACTTTCAGCAGCAGGCGTGACTGATGAGAGCGGCTGGGAATCGGTTATCGGTGGCGGGATCATCAGGCTGGAACTCGGTTCCCGGTGGCAGATCATTAGGCTAGACTCGGTTCTCGGTGGCGGCTCAGCAGTCATCAGACTCGGTTCTCAGTGGCGGCTCAGCAGTCATCAGACTCGGTTCTCAGTGGCCGACTCAGCCAGTCATCGACGTCTGTTCTCAGTGGCGCTCAGCAGTCATCAAACTCTTTCTCGCGTGGCGGTCAGCAGTATCAGACTCGGTTCTCAGTGAGGAGTGGCGAGCATATCAGATCACCTCTGTTCTCTGTGGCGGCTCGCAGTCATCAGGACTTCGGTTCTCAGTGCGACTCAGCAGTCTCAGGACTCGGTTCTCAGTGGCAAGGCTCAGCAGTCATCAGACTATGGTGTGTCGAGTGGCGACTCAGCACATCAGACTCGGTTCTCAGGGCGAGCTCAGCAGCTGTGGACTCTGTCGTCCAGTGGCGGCTCCCCGCTTCCTGTAGCAGCACCAGAGCGCAGTGGCGTGCTCAGCAGTCATCAGCCGGGTCTCAGTGGCGGCTCAGCAGTCATCAGACCTGTTTTCAGTGCGGCTCAGCAGTCATCAGACTCTGTTTCAGTGGCGGACTCAGCAGTCATCAGACTCGGTTCTCAGTGGCGGCTCAGCAGTTATCAGCTCGGTTTCTCAGTGGCGGCTCAGCAGTCATCAGACTCGGTTCTCAGTGGCGGCTCAGCAGTCATCAGACTCTGTTCTCAGTGGCATCTCAGCAGTCATCAGCCCAGCAGTCATAAGCAGACGGTGGGCGTCCGCAGCTGACGCCGCACCCACGCGACTCTGTCGCAGGGGCCGTCTCCGGTCCCCGGAGAGGTGCAGTGTCCGTCCACACCCCGTAATGGATCGGCCAGCGGCTGAGGAGAAACTTTGTGTCGCGCCAGTGAGGGGCGGCTGGTGCCGCGTTAGTGAGGGGTGAGTGGTGCTGAGACTGGCGCTAGCGGGCAGATCAGAGTCACAAAGATGCCGAGTCTAGCCGAAGTGGAAGACTCACGGTGAGCGAAAATGCACGTGTCGCACTGTAGTCAGTTAACCCGCGCCCCGCTGGGGGGGCAAAATCTGCCACCTTCACGTTTTGTTTTTTGTTTTGTTTTTAATTGAGACCTATGATAGATATCAATGCAAAACCTGCACTACCTTTTGTTGCGTCAATTCTACGGCTTCTTATCAATTTTTCAAATTAAATTAATGAAGCCATTAGGAAGATAATGACGTACCTATTAATGACGTCATGTCATGCCATTTTGGTGGAAAAACGATAAATGTTAAAAATCGTAGCAAATCGAGTTGTAATGCAAATTCGAATGAATAACGTCAGAAGAAGGAAATAACATTATAGAAAAAAATCCTCATCGTCAAAGATAATTAAAAGCCAAGCGTTATCCAAACAAGTTATTATTTAGTAAAATTTATGCCACAGGCCTTTATCATGCAGTTATATCAAACAGTGACTTTTAGACTTTGCGGTCCTTAAAACATAAAAAATATATACATTATTGTTTTGTATTTTAAATATGTTTAAGGCATTTTTATCATTTAATTCGGCTGTTATACAACCGTAGAATTTCAACTTTAGACTATAAATAGACATTAATAGTGTGTTTATGGTGAACTAATGGAATAAGCGCACTATTAATATCTTAAGGAATTGAGCATAATACAGAGATTAAACGCACTTATTGATAGAGGCATGTGGCTGAATTGTTACGAAATAATAACTTTTTATAACTTTGGATTTGTTAATATCTTCGAGAGAAAGATTTATTTATTTTAACAAGGTATTTTATTTTAACAGCTATGTTCCTTGCTCAAGCATTAGGCTCTAGAAATGACAATTTGTTCAACATTTCCATCTCGAATTTGTGAAATTTTGTTTCTACCCCCCAAAAAAATATGAATAAACTGTTTTTATCTACAAAATAACATTTGTTTAATATGCATTAAAAATGAACATATATTGGAGGACCAAGTACGGGAGATACCCAAATCAAATTTCAAAGCAGTATCTTTATTTGTGACTGACTTATGTCTCCTTTAGTATAAGTAATAAGTTACTTATGGTCATGATGTCATTATCTTAGTTGCATTTTTGCTTTTAGTGACCAGATGCAGACAAATAAACTCCACCGCTGTATTTCTGGGGCAGAACTGTTCTAAGAATGCCTTTTTATTTCACTGATAGAAATTGTGACTCCCTTTAAACTGTTATCGCCACTTGATCAGGTTACCACCAGTCACGGATCGGATTTTCAGTCACAGGATACTCTTTTAAAGAGTCAGTGAGTGTAGACAACGTTATTTTACCCCGAGCATCAGAGACACTAAATAATCGCTGAAAAGATGGGTCGCGATTTATGTCATGCCTTCAGAGTCATGCCTTCACAATATACGCAAACTAGGAGGTTAAATAGTGTTGGAGAACATGTTGTTCTTCTTCTGTATATCTATATCGGAATAATGCCTACATGAGACAGACCCGGCAATTGCCCTTACACTCGAAACGACGAGCTAAATATTGATTCCGCGAGAGGCGCGACCCAGCAATTACAAATCAATTTGCAATCACGTCGCAGCTCGGTCTTAATCCACATTTAGGTCGTGAAATTACAGCTGACCAGATCACAAAATTTAGTCCGCTGAGGCCGCTGCAACTGTGTCTCTTACCACGTATCGAGGTCAAACCGACAGTCTAAAATTCGCATAGCGTTGCAAAACTCACTGATAGACAATAGAAGCGAACGTTTGTTTGTGATATTCGAGAGGCACACAATAACATGCCAATTAGTCTGAGTGCCCGAAAAACAAATGCCACCACCCGCTGAGTCCTCCAGGCAGACACCACTCCACCCTACCAGACGGGGTAAACTCTATCCCCGTAGTATCTATCTGAACAAAGATTCGCAGCGAAGAACACGAGAAGGTGGCGACTATCAAAAGCTCTTAATGAAACGAAATCTAATTGTATATCCATATTTTTCGCTAAAAATAATGGTCAAATGTGAAGCATCTCGGTCCACGAGTCAAGAAAGTCAACCAATCGAAGTTACACTGGAGTTACAATGGGCTAACAACTACACCATTACGAAAGCATGGCGGCGCCCACCATTAGGTGCAAGGGGTCGGCAGACTGCCACCCTCCGTGACACAGGGGTGGCATTTGCCAACCCCCTAAATATGTAGGTACACCACTTCTATATTTTACGGTGCTGTTTTCCAAATGTGGCATTCCTGGCCACCTTTGAACCATATATGAGAACAGTTACCTTCCGTCCGACCAATTCAATTTTTAGTCGCATTAGTCTATTTTGTATCCCAAGCTATATATCTGAGTCACAATGACATAAATATTCACCGATTCACCTAGACTTTCGCTCATGCTATCGGGCAATATATAAAATCTGAACCTATCTAACGAGAGCGGGCCATTGCAAACAAGACTCGTGCCGGCGCCCACTGGGCGGGGCAGACATGGTGTGACAAGCATAAGCGAGCAGATACAGGGCGTGACAGGAGTCAGGTGGAACATGAACCAGGGGCAGCGGACAGGGCAGGATCGGACGAAAAGGCGGGGCCAGAGGCAAGACATATGATAAGGACCAGGAGGAAACAGGGCAGGACAGGATATGGGCGACAGACAGCGGCACAGGCAAACGACAGGGATTAGCAAAGCACAAGGGCAGGAGCTTAGCAAGGTCGCGGTGAGGTAGCTGCACGACAGATCGCTCGAACAGGTTTAGCGGCAGATGGCTGGAAGCAGGCGCAGAACAGAGGCCAAGCGCAATCACATCTGCGGAGGAGGACAGCGGAGGGCTGACCCGGCTCAATATTTTAATATAAAGCAATAAAGTATAATCAACTGTAACAGTGAACAGCGGGCGGTCATCGCCAGGCTGACTCAACCACACTACTGCCGGCGAGGGGGACGGATAGCCCCCCCCCCCAGATATAAAACTCCACAACGATGTGGCGATAAGCAAACAAAGACGTTTTGATAAACTCGAGAACAAGCTCTATCGAAAGATACCGGCAAGTTCTTAGGGACAGTCAATATTGAGGATCACCAGAGCTATCCATAAGTCGAATTTCGCCTAGGCATCTACAGCAACTGCTATATGGATGTTCTTTTACCAAGACCGCTATAGCGTCTTTAGCGGTTTATATAGGTATGAGCGGTGACTACTTATAAATCTATCAAGGGGGAACCAAGCACTCAGAGGGCGCTGTCACGCAAAGTGTTGTTGAGCGGATGGAGATGTAAATGATAAATCAATCAATCAACTAATCTATTTCAACATCCCTTCATGGGGAAAAAAAATCAAAAATACGATAGATGTTACATGGTTTAAATATTAATGCGTCGCTCTTACCCTGGTTAAAAATGCTAATATCTGCATGGTTACAAATCAGCGTAATGCTCTGCCGGTCTGGATGGTGTGGGTTTATAACCACCATTGTATTCGAGTCAGTCGACAATGTAAAAAAATGCTTGTGCGTCACAGGGGAAGAACCGAGTCGATCAATGAAAAAGGGCTGGCTCACAGAGACGGACAGAATGTATAAGATACCTCCCCTGGCCTTTACCCGGGCATCCGGACGATATTATCGAATCCTTTGGACGCCGCTGTAATTGTTCCCAACTGACGCTGCTGCAGTGATCCGAAATGAGCACCTAAGCCCACTGCTCATACCTTTATGAGCGGGGGTCTGCTGCGGCCCGGCTTCCACTAGGCAGCGTGTGTCAGCGGCCGGACCGTGAATCAGCTGAGAACGCTCCAATGCACGCCAAAACACCTCAACCCTTTCATACTAATAACAATATTGTGCACAAAGTACCGCTGGTAGACCTGTAAAGGGCTCTAGCTTGATGTAAGACCGCGAACCAGCATGTCCTCACCAAATATCCACCTCACCAAATATCAAAAATCATCGCTATCTCCGTAACGTGTCCACAAAATTATGAACATCAACTCCCAGTAGTCGAATCTCTAGCGCATGCCGTTGCGGTCGGTTAAAACAGTTTTCGCAACATAGAACTTTCAAACAAATAAAGATGCCCAACAAATATTTTGATGTCATTTCGTGTTCGCCTTTGGATTGCGCGAAGTACCCATTTTCACTTCTGCTGTTTAGGTAAAAATTCAAAAGTGTCAAGTTTACGACGGCAAACGGTGCGCGTAGTAAGGATGAGAAAATACTGAAAATAATAAGGTATTTCTTCATCCCCATGGGGTATAGTATGGGTTCTGGAGCAGATTCCTCACACATGCACTTTGGTGACCTCTAGTGTCTTCAATATTGACCTGAGCCTGAAATGTATCTGGATCTTTCCGATTTGCGACTGTATTTGAGCTTTCCAGTGGCTTTTCCCTTTGCATTTACTCGTAACCTTTATGCTTTTCGAGCTTTTCAGGACATTATTTTCCCGGAATTAGCATTAAACTGCAATGCGAGGAGGCCGATGGATTACGAATGACGTTTGTTTTGACGTCATGACCACGTACTCACCGGATGTCTCTACCCCGTATATTGCCCTTCCAAAATAAGATCAGCGACGTTCGATTGTGTATAATATTCTCATTTAAAAAACACGCGCTTAATAACTCTGATATCATCGAGTACAGGTAGAAGACTTCGTAGAACAGACTATATAAACTATTTTGTATGGGTCTGTATCAAATAAAATGCTGCTAAACATATGAAGCTTTCTAAAAGATGCTATAATGGGTTGGTATCAAAAATAAAATGTTCTAAACATCTGAACAAAACTTTCTTAAAAAAAAAACCACACCAGCAAGATTAAAGTAATTTAAATGTGTGGATAAAATGTTCGTTTCCGCGAGTTTATTAAGTGTTACATAACAGCCCATGTTGGAACTTTGCCGGCAAAAAGGGTTTTCTTAGCCACTTGCCGGCTATAACCGGTTTCACTCAATTAAAACCGGCAAAAAGTGGCAAAAAGCATGGCAAAAACTAAGAACATGCCTATTGCTTTATTCATAAAATCTGTTTTGAATAGAAGGAATATATTCCTTTTGTTGAACCATTAAGTAACACATACTGGCAATGCAATGCCATTGTAGAACTGCAATAATGCATTAACGAGATTCTTCAGTCAGCACGCTTCCTACTTCTGTTACTTGGCCTGACCCGTGGAACAACATGTCGAATTTTTAGGTTTTAAAGGCGGCCGCAGCTAACCTAGGCCTATATGGCGCCAATACTATAATGATAAGAGTACTACTTGACCTAAACTCGACTGCTTGAGACAAATAACATATAACAGAACTATAGGAAAGGTCATGACACAACAGATAATGGAAACGACTGTGGTGAAAGCTAATACTGTCAATAATGAGCCTTCCCAGTTCTCTTTTTGGAGAGTAACACTTACATAAAAACATACTTAGCAACCACAATATGTTTGACTTCAGGCCAACAACACAATAAATAAAACTCTGCTATCCTGCACCAGGGAGACCATGATTAGTTCTTGTGTTAAAGAAACAGCGGCACTCAACAGTTATGATGGAAAGACAGCCAGAAGCAGGTTGGCTGGATACCTGGTTAAAGAGTAGGCAACTGCATCCAGCATGGTATTATTGGGTACTCTCGCTGCCATTTAAACACATGTATTGTGAAAAATCTACGTATTAATTTCCATATAATGGAAATAAACAAAACAAACCCTATTTGACTCATTTGCCATTGTTTTAGGTCAGTTTAGGGCTCGATTGGAGTTTTTCTTTGGGGGGGGGCACCTTTTCTTTTTATTTCTTTGGCCCCCCACTTTTTGCCACTAGGGGTTTTTGCCAGCCGGTTTTCTTAACGGTAAAAGAACAGTTTGGCAAAACACAACTTGTTGCCCACCCCCTGCCACACCCTGGTTGCATATTTCCGTGACACTTTTTTCTCGGTGAATGATACAATGATAACATACGTACCCAATCAGTCAATTTTGCACCCCTGGCAAAATTCGTGGCGCCCCCCTGACTCGAAGTCCTTACGTAAACACTGACTATTATCACAGACAAAGTTCCACGTTAAGTTTCATCTACCACATTACCCTGAAAAAGAAGTTTTAGTAGAGGTCAAGTCATGGCCAGGAAACAATCATACCACTGCGTTATCCAGAACCTGAAGCAATGGGGGGGGCTAAATTTTCAAAAGTCTTCATCAAATTCGAAAAAAAACCTTCATCGGGATTTTGGCTTCCTTGTACCTACTGAACGGTTTCATAGACAAATATGCATTCGTAAAAGTTTATTAGATTTCCCTCTACAGTGGAATATATGTTCAAATTTTCGTCAATTTCAGCAATATGGGGCTAACGCCCCTGCCGCCCCCCCCCCCCTGGATCGCTAGTGAAACTCAATTAGGACACAATCTGATCCTACTAATGGTGCACAGGTCCAATGTCAGGTCATAAAAGTCCATATTCTTCATTACTTTTTAAGTTTCTAGGCCAGTTTTGTCTAGGATATACATCAGTTACATTTTTGTGTTTGTATCTGTTCACTGAAAGCAAAAACCGCTGCTTAAAAAATACGTCATTAGTTATTTATTCTTTGAGAGTCATTAGTCGGTCAAAAATAAAAATATTGCTTTACATTTGAGTTTTGTATCGTCATTACTTGAATTTCAAACAAATATTGGATATGTACCATCTTGAAAAACAATATACTTAAGAAATATTCCGATTTTTTGCGACGGTGCCTGTAAAATAAGTCCGTGTGTGATCGGTCATCAATAAAACTCTGCAACAACTGACAGTTAAATACAATTTAACTGCTTAAATTCAACTAATATCACTCACAAAATACAATCGTAATCGATTGCACAATCAGGGTTCGTAGCGGTTGCAGCGGCAGAGGACGGATAAATGTTGCTACGTGATTACAGGTGACTCCCGGGTCAATTGAACTGCACTTTCCATCTCGCAAGTACACACTGTCAACCACAAACATCACTCGCACCATAAGAGTCTGGTAGCCTCACATCATCGGCGTCCAGCATGTCCTCCTCACCGATAACTTTTTCCGTGTCTGACATGTCATCACGCTCCACCTCCTCTTCATCAGGTTCAGTCCCTTGGTCAATGAGACCGACAAGCCTGAGTTCGGACACAGCTTCAGGCCCGCCAGGCCTGAATTTGGGCCAGGCGCCCGCGCCGTGGTCCCGACATTTGCATAGCTAACATTGAGCCCCGCCTACTTTGCATTACGTCAGAGCTTCAGGCCCGCAGAGCCTGAGTCTCTGTCTGAACCAGACTTGCCGGTCTCATACCGGGCTCAGCACAAGTTAGGTATTAGAATATTGCTTATATGAAATGTTGTTTTATTAAAATTAGAATATTGTCATGTAATCTTTGAGCGGATACATGCAAGAGTATGTGTCGGATGCTTCAGCTGCGCCGGTGCAGGTATAGGCAGATCCAGAACGGGTGGTTTTGGTCAGTTGGGGATGGGGCAAATTAAAAAAGTATCGCACAGTTCTGAAAACTCATCGGATTTCACTTGCTTATGTATCAGTTACTGATTTAAAACAAACTTTCCTTAGTAAAAGTTGCTTAGATTTCCTATAATCTCAGGAAATGTGTTAGATTTACGCCGATTTTTGTGTTTTTTGGGGCATGACCTCTGACCCCCTCTTGGATCCGCCCAGAGTGCCAGCGAATTACTAAGTTTCTGAAATAATATGGCGCCAATGGCCCGATCGTGGTCGAATGCCCGACGCCCAGTGCCGGCTAGCCGGCCCCGGCCGGGGCCCACGCCCCGTCCGCTGCCGGGCAGAAGCCGGACCTCAACGGAACTTGCACAGCCTCTTCAACAGCGCAGTCGCCAGCCAGAACGCCAGCGGAATATTTGCAGACATGATCATAACTCATTAAGCCTATGTTTTCGCGCACTGATCTTCATATCGAGCTCTAGCGAGCACATTTTTTGTAGCCCCTCTGGCTCAATCGGAACCCTACTCTCCAAAAAAATGGGGAATTTTATGCCGAACAGTACTAACAAAATCAGCTGAAAACCCAAGCGATAGTTGAAAACTGCCATAGACTCAAAGATAAATGTCTGGCCTACAATTTGATGCCAAAATGATATCCGTAAGATGTTTCCTTTCACCCATAATCAAACAAGGAATGTTGACTACTATTTTTGCATCTGACCGCCAAATGCTGGCACTGAAAGTTGGTTTAGTTTGCGGCCACTTGATTGTGTGAAAACGCATCCTCAATTTTGTGGCATGACCTTTTTTATGATGCCTGGACATTTGTGAACACAAACATCAACAACGATTTACGTTTTAAAAATAGTCGATTTGGTGAATTTTGGCCGCTTCTGACCTGAGTTAAAACACAGCGCGCTGCGGGAACCAGAACTTAGATCGCTGATCCTTAGTTTGGCCATATCTGTCAAATTAGGTATCGGATTATTACAGGTACCAATTGGGTCGAAAGCGCAGAGCATCATTTTACTAGGTTAAGAAGTTTTGCTGATATATGCATTTTTAGCGGTATTATAAGTTATTTGAAAGGGACAATGTCTAGATATAAATTTAGATTGCACATCTTTGTAAAGTAAAATCCCCACCCTTTTTGATGACATTACAATTCAAAAATTGATTGATTTATTGTGTGATCGCCTCTTTGCAGTTTACCCAACTGATGTACTTTTAACGTCATAAGGTGTTACCGTGCTCTTGGTACAGTATGATAAATATTAATGTCTCCGGATAGTGTCGTGTCGTGTAAAGTGTCGGTCACTAAGCCAAAGGCGTAACGTCCTGAGACAACATGTGAAGGTCGGTCGACACACCCACGCATTAGAGCTGACCAAAAATACACACTCCACCGCGCTGCAGCGCAATGGAGTGTGTATTTTGTGGCTAACAATTAGCCATCGCGCTGGCTAATTGGTAGCCGCAGGCCAAGCTGACTGGTGGAAAGAGAGATGGAGCGAGGGCTGACTGGTGGAAAGAGAGATGGAGCGAGGGCTGATGGTGGAAGCAGAGATGGAGCGACAACAGCGTGTCTGGCAATGTTCCCTCCCAAGGGACGGCAGACTGACAGTCCCCGGGGCCTTACTCCCAGCACCACACACTACCGTCCCGGGCTGGGCCCCGGCCGCTGCTACCCGGGGCATTACTTCCAGCACCACACACCACCGTCCCGGGCTGGGCCCCGGCCGCTGCTACCCGGGGCCTTACTCCCAGCACCACACCACCCACCGTCCCGGGCTCGGCCCCCGAGCCGCTGAACTTACCCCCGCCATGCCTTATCGCTCCACTATCTGAGCACACACCACACCGCGCGATCCCGGGCTGCGGCCCCGGCTTCGCCTGTTTTAGACCCACCGGCGGCGACCTTACTCCCGCAGCCCACAACCACCACCGGTCCCGGTGAGCTGCCCGGCCCCCCTGGAGGCCGTCTGCATCCCCCGTGCCGCCGGCCCTCAACGCTGCTTATCACAGCTCTCGTCTCCCAAGACCCCCAGAGGACCGTGTGTGCCGAAGCCGGTTGCTGGGCTGATGGTCCCACCCTCGCACAGCAGGCCTCCGGCCGAGTTGCGCCGGCCTTGCAGGTTGTTAAGTCTGCCGGTGCTAGTGTCGGCCGTCGGATTGCAGTCTCTCTCTCTCTCAGCCCGGGACTCGGCAATACCGGCCTGAGCTGGCGGCCAGGTGCCACCCGGGCCGGGCCGACCAGCCGAGCACACACGAGTCTCCAGCGGCCAGACCGAACAACGTGCCCTCGGACTTGTCAAGCAACCGATCCGACATAGTGTGCCTTTCCACGAGGCCGCCCTACAACACGTCCCACGGAAGTAGCGGCCCAGTCCGGAGGACCCGACCAAGTTCATGATGCAATTGCACATTGTCAATCATTATGTTCCGTTCAGGAATTTGTAGTCCCACAAGGCGCCCTGATATTAAAGCGACAAAATATGCCGTTCATGTCTTGAAGCTGGTTCCTAAATTGCACGCGACACGCCAAGGCCGCGCTCATGTGATTAAAATTCTTTAAATTTATACTTTTTCTAGTCGTTCAGTCAAGTGTCTTTGCTAAGTCCAAGCGAGGATGAAACCGGTTCTTGTGCCATAAGCAACTTCCATCTGGCCTTCAGCTCAAGTTAAAAAAAATCAGGATGTTGTATGCGCATTTGTTATAGCCGTGTATTCGATACAAGCTTGACGATTGAACACAGTATTTTGACGTCAGCTGAGTCAAACTCTACCGGGGAGATTTGCAGACAAATATCTTACTTTAGATTTTCCGAGAGATTGACAAACGATGTTTTAAACTATGTAAAATTTGTTCGTCCTTATAGCAGGGGCAGCAGTCCCCTGCAATAGTCTTTTCGTAATGCAACTCCGTTGCAACAAAATAAAGTCAACTGTCCTCCAAGACAGAACGGTAACCTAACCCGGCATATCGAATATCATGTGTGCACAAACATGCAGAGGTCGACCTGCCATTCGCTGATCCGTCAGTAAGTCAGCCCAACAGGACACCCCACAGTTCATTCCAGCCCACCTCTGCATAACTCAGCTTAGCACAGCTCAGCTCAGCTCAGTTAAGCTCAGCTCAGTTTAGCTCAGCTCCCCCCTGCATAACTTAGCCAACCTCAGCTTAGTTCAGCCCAACACAGCTCAGCTCAGACTAGCTTAGCTCAGCACACACCCTCTCAACTCCTGCTGGCTTATCTGAGGCCAGCTGAGTTGGGCCGCGGCGGCGTCACTTACCGGCTTATGTCGGCGTCGCGGCGGGCTCCGCAGTCAGACAAACCAGCACACCCAGCCGCGGCCTGACTGATGACTCGGCGACGGACTCGGCAGCGGCGGCGGCGGCGGCGCGGCGGCGGCGGTCGGCGTGCTCCTCTCCCTTGGGTCGGACGGCCGCCGACCAGCGCCGCCGCGTGACGCTACCGACGCCCCCTCCGTCCCTCCTCCCTCCCCTCCTCCCTCTCCTCCTCCCTCTCCTCCTCCCTCTCCAGCGGCCCCTCTGCCCGCCCCTCTGCCCACCGCTCTGCCCCTGCGTCCGACACCCGCCGGGTCGGCTGACGTGGCGGCCCCTGCCCGCCCTGGGGACGGTGGACGCAGGGTGACGAGGAACTCGGGACAGACACGGCCCAGCTGGTCTGGCTGAGGAGCAGCACCGATTATTTGTGCAATCACTGTTTATCGGTCTTGAATCTAGCTGAAATGTGTGGCGTTATTGGCCTATTGTTTATTGTTTTCTACTTGCTTTTTGAACGATTTGTTTGTATCTGCAACCGCAAGCCTGATTGACAAGCGGATTTCTTTGCTGAGTAGCCGGTAGCCCCATCCACTCATTTTTTGGTTTTATACCAGAGCCGACTCATATGTATGACTACCACTGCGCGTGGCTCGTGCCGCGTGAGGGGTGTTGAAAAGTGTTTTCTCACAAAAACTCCGCAACGCCTGGGCCGATTATGTTTGAATTTGGTGTGTGGTTAGGGACCCCTCAGCCACCGCTTTTCCACAAGTCATGGGTGCGGTACCTCTGCACGTGCGCACGTGCACACCTCTATTCTATATCTCAGGAACAGCTGAGCTGATTATGTTCAAACTTGGTGTGTGGTTTCAAACCCCTCAGCAGCCGCCTATCCACAACTCAGGGGTGGGGTGGCTCTGCACGTGCGCACGTGCACACCCCTATTATTTATATCAGGAGCGGCTGAACCGATTATGTCCAAATTTTGTGCGTGGTTAGGGACCTCTCAGCCGCCACTTTCCCACAAGACGGAGGTGTTTGGTTGCCTCTGCATGTGCGCACGTGCGCACCGTTTCAGTATCTCAGAAACTACTTGCCCGATCGAGTTGATATTCACCATACATTTCCTTTGCGTTCGCTCGTTCATCGCCAACTACGGCGCCTTACTGGTAGATAATATTTTCCTATATTCAGTATCGACCACACCACAAACGTGTGATTGAAAAACTTGACATTTAAGGTAACGCATGAGGACGTGCCATGTTATTGTAGGCGTCTATGAGAGCTTGCTTAGCTCTGCAGCATTCAACAGGCGTCACCCTTAATCCGCTATTGACTGGGGTCTCAGCCGAACGCCATTGACTGGGTGTGGCGTATATCACCTCATTGGTTATCATTCGAACCAATGATCGCAGCTAGACGCGTAAGGTGGCGTGAAAAATATTTTAAAAAGGCACATTTAAAACATATTCTAAATGTTCAAACTGAGGTCACATGTCTGGTCATGGTCAGGTCAAAAGTCAAAATCGATGCATTTGAGTATATGGGTCATACTTTCCATATTAAGCCTTCGATTGCAACTATTATCATTCAAAGTGCTCTAAATGGTATATACACATCCCACAGGAGCTTAAATTGATATTTTTTGCAAAGGTTAAGGACCATGGTCAGGTCACAAAAGGTCAGTATGCGCAAAAGATCTACACGAAAGTTATGCGAGACGTGTTTTATGCATGATTTTGCACGTTGAATTCAATAATGATAGTAATTACTAACTATACCACCTGACTTTATTAAAGTGAATTTAATGTCCAACTCAAGTCAAAGTCAGGTCACCTAAAGTCAAAATTCAAAATTGTCAAATATAAATAAAACGGCATTCTTGTGGATACGCGCTACCTCATATATGCAGTAGTTATGTTTATTTGTTCGTATCTGGAAATGTAAAACCGTAAAACCCAATTAATGACAACAAATATGAGTTATTCTTACTTTAGGAGCCATAAGTCAGTAAAAAGTGGCATTGTTTTCAAGTTTGGTTTAGAAAGTGCCCATATTTGGTTTTCTAATAATATTCCGTTTTTAATATCTTTTTGAAAAATTGGAATTGTGGACCATTTTTTCAGAGACAAAAAACACTTGTTTTTATAATTTGTGTGGATAAAAAGTCAAAACCAACATTTTTTCACCAAATACCCAGATTACCAAATGGTAGACGCTTGCCCTTGCGTTTCGTGACCACCGGTAGGACGGTGGCCGGTTGCCATGGTGGCCGCCTGGGCGCTCGGCCGGCAGCAAATTGCGCTCGGAGACCACGTGGACACAGCTGGTCGGCTATCATCACAGCAAAAAAGAAACAAAACGAAATTGATTATTATCATTAATCCTTGCGTTCAAAAGTGAATATGACTGAAAACATGAATGGAGTAATTTATCTAGTTTTCGTTAAAACGTGATATAATTTAATAGATAGCTGATACAAATATGACCTATTTACCCGAAATTTCGAGTTACTCGAACGTTCAAGAAATTCCAGCAAACAACGATCAAAACCGAAACAGCCGTCTGGCATCACCAGAGCTAGCTTGAGACGAAGTTGTAAATTTTAAGTAAACAATTGTATTATCATTCAAATAGAATATCCAGATGAGTGCATTCATACACAAAGTTTCAATTAATACCAAAAAAAATATTGGGAAAATTCGTGTTCTTACGAGCTATAGACTCAATTGCCCAAAACGCCCCAAATATTACCGGAGATTACCGCCACCGGGTAAAGCACCCGGCGAATAAGTCCCTCGTGAAAATGGTTATTGAGATATTTCGATTGCCGCCTTGCGCGTCTCGCTGCGATTATTTTTTATTGGTTCGGAAGATAACGAGGGAGGCAAAAAAACGCCCCCCTCCCTAGTTCTCACCCAATGGCGTTCATCTGAAACCCCAGCCAATGCCGGGTTAACCCTATTAGTGGCAGGGGGCATATTCGGCCACCCTGGAGATCTCGAGATCTACCCGTCCGATTTTCAAAAATCAAACGGTAGTCGATTCATTCACCTTGCCATGATCGACATTACTAAAAAACGAATTTTATCAATCTTAAATAGGGGCAAGGGGGGCCAAAAAGTACAAAAAATATATGTATTTTTGATCCAGCACAGCTGCAATGTTTATCAACCGATTTCAACTCAATCAACAGTGATCGATAGATATTAAGTAGGAAATTGATATGTGATGACGATTGTTAAAAATTCAAAAGTCATAGGCGTGTGCAGGTCACTAAATTGGGGGGCAAAGTAAAAGCGTAATTCAAACGTTTTTTGATGACTTTTTCTGGATAAATGCAATAGTTCGTTATTTTAAAAATCATACAAAATAGTTATTTATTTTTGTACCATATGTGGTGCCAGGTTAACGAAAAAGGGAGGCCAAATATATAAAAAAATATTCGCAGTCATGCTGCTACCACGGAATATAAATCAGTTACTGGTCATAGATAGTTCCATTTTGAATGTTGCAAATCATTATAGGTGTATCCAGGATCCAATTTGGGGAGGTGCAAGAACTTTTGATATAAATAAATCCCGCTAATATAATACTAACAAGTCAACAATGACTAGCTTGCTTGAAACTTCAAATCACACTAGTTGCCCGCTTTTTACCCTACCTGGGCTTTCCTATTATCTTCTATGTTTCAAAAAGGACCCCCTGGTGCTTTTTTCATCGGAAAACTCCAGTATGTTATGTCCTTGTAGGCCCATGCATCAAATTTTCCTTGCCAATAATTACCCCCTTTTTCGATTTCCTGAGCGCGCCTCTGCAATAAAATGTATTATTATTTCCTCTCCTGCGACGTAGTATGTTGCAGTTACATAATTCCCTCAACTATCTGATTTATTGCGCCGTAATCGGGCTGGTATATCGTTATCACTATGCAAGATCAACCCCCTTTTTCTGTGCTGACACACCCTCGAAACTCAAGACCGTAATAATAATGCCCCCAAATACTAAGGAAGAAACCTATTCTTAGCATCTTCATAGCTATAAACGCAATTTATATTGTTTATATGATGCCAGCTAGGCGTTTTCTACTTATATTATGAGCTACCCCTATAAAATCGTACCTTTTTGTAAATTTATTCCGTAAGTTTGGAATGGATGGCTTCCCGAGCTTTCCCGAGGTCAAGAACCCGCGCTAAGGCCAGAGCTTGTCGCTGGTCCTGACCTCACCATTCCGATTTGCGCAATTTCTTGTACTGGCCGGCCAGAATTTAGAGACGAAAGTTTACGTTGCCCGGGACATACCTGACACGCGGTCCGCCCCGCTCGCTTACGTTCACCTGACCTTGAGTGCGACCGCTGCCACCGGCCGCAGGCCATCCCAGTCAGGAGCAAATAGCGAGCGCCGAAGCGACTCGAACCCAGGCTGGTCTTCTGACTACTGGGATAGGTCAGAAGACCAGCGCTCTCCCACTGAGCTACAGGGGCGGACAATACCTGAAACCGCCTCTGCCGTAAAAATTGCAATATATCTTGAACATCAACTAATTTGAACTTATTTAAATCACCGTAAACCTATGCAACTTCTTCATCAGTTAGGAAGAATCCGTGAAGTATTATCGCCAAATGTCGCCGAAAAATGCTCCCAAAACTGGGCTCTGGAACCGCCTCTGTTTAAGTCAGAAACTCAAAAATTTGACTCCAGATGTGAAAATCATTGTTAGAAAAGTAAGACAGTTTCATAACTCCTACTCATAGCCGTTTCGGAGATATCTACAGGGTCTTTCAATAGAAATGTATTTTTGTATTTGCCAATTTGAGGCATTTAAAATGGATTAAAATATATCAATTTGGTATCATCTGGTTGAGTACATCTGGACATTTTGTTATTTAGCCATTTTTAAGGTGGTTTGTTGCATGCAAACAGGTTTTGGAGGACTTTCCCTACAGGATGTCAAATTTTATTTTGCTTGATTTTACGGAAAAACTGTGAGCAATAAGTAAACGCATTTTTTGCACACATCAAAGCGTACTTATGAACATGTACGCTCACTGTTGGTGACTTACAGTGTTCACTCACTGTCACTGAACTATTTCCTCAGTTTGACCAGCTGTGTCTCGAAGGGTGCCTCTCGAAGGGTGACAGACCTTCGCCCGCCAGCACAGGTGCCGCACAGCTCGACTCACTTCCTGTTCTTCCACTGAATCGACACGGGCCTCCACCGTTGCCTTAGGCTCTCTAGGGAGCTGGTGTTATTTTGCGTAGATCCGCCATGGAGACGTCACAGGACCATAAGTCCAACGGAGAGAGGTCAGGGCCCTTTTGGGCAGGCCAGGGTGCGCAGTGAGGCGACTGGAATGACTCGATCGCCGAAACTTGTCCCTTGCAAGCCAGCTTCTTGCGACCATCCGTGGTGTGGATGGAGGCACCGTCCTGCTGGAACCAGCCGGTCTTTCTGGTTGGGGATGGTTCAAATATCTCGTGCAAGAATACAATTATATTATGCACGTGCCACTAGTCAAAAAATTCAACGTGGAAATATATCCATCCTCGTTCATCTTCCCGACGATTTTTTTCTTGCAAAATCAAGCAAAATCGATTTGACATCCTCAGGAAATCATCCAAAAACTTGCTCGCATGCAACAAACCAATTAAAAATTGATAAATAACAAAATGTCCAGCTTAACTCGACTTAATGATACCATATTTATCTATCTTGTCTATTGTATATGCCTCAAATAGGCAAATTAAAAAATACATTTCTATTGAAAGACCCTGTAAGAAAAGCATGAGGGGTGGGCAAAATGTGCCCCCTGCCACTTATAGTTAAGGGACACTGCCACCTTAACATTAGATTTGAGTTGAGATAGTCATTTTGCGTGTTTGGCATTGAAATTATGTATGGTATAAGTTAAAACAACCACTGAGGTCGAATCACATATAAATTTTAGTTTGGTTTTGACATCTGTAACATCCCGAGTCCCTAATGTATTTGAACGGAGACCCTGATCCGATGTCGTCGTCTCTCTTTACTAAATGTTGATTACAGTCGACTTGTTTTACCTTTGGCCATACATTAGCCCACACTAGTCATATTTATGGCAGCGTGAAGGTTTTATTTTTTCCCAAAAATTCCTTCATATGACGTCATCAGCCCAAATATTAAAACTTAACTTTTTTTTATGAAAATGAATAATGTTTGTGAGAAACAAATGTCATAATTTTGTTCGGCAGCAATTACTTCATATTAAGCACCACAAGCGGCGTACATTAGAGAACTTTTGGGAAGGTGGCAGTGTCCCTTTAAGCGAACAGGTTCGACTACCAGTTACTATAATATTTAGTTGAACATTTTCAACTACACCTTTTTGCAATCGCATTTGACCAATGGGCAAAACTATTTTAAACGCTCTGCATATAGAGGGCACCACTTCTTGCCGTTTCACCATAAATTAGTCGGCATTCCATTACAACTTGTCATTGAGCACAATTTTAAATAATCTCCGAAACAGATCAGCATTGGGCGAAATGAATCGCAGTGAAATAAAGTTATGCAGACTGACGAGCATGGGCGGCATATGACCTTAGTTGTCGGCCCGCCCTTAAACCCCAATCATCATCAACTGACGAGCAGTTACTTTGATCGACCAACTATTTCCGTCAACACTCAAAAGCTAAATAAAAGCGAAGTGACGACGTTTTTCGACGATCGTCGAAATAATTTTGAATTATCAAAGAGTTTTGCAGGTTGAATAATCTAGTGACTAGTGTTCAAATAGTTTCGCTCATCTGTTAAATTTGGGCGCCAGCAGCCGAACTGTTTTATCGAATGATGATTGTTGAAATTACCATTCAAACAGTTATGCTGAATGGTCAAATGCGAGTGCAAAAAGGCGTATTAGGTGTCGTTAAACAATTACTATGTAAACGCAACCAACATCTATTCGCTGGAATAAGAACTGCTGAGCCATGCGGCACAGCATTTACTAGGCGTCGTCATCGAGAGACATCTAGTGGCGGGAATATGAACTGCTGTGCCGTGCGGCACAGCATGCATTAGGCGTCATCCTTGAGAGACATCTAGTGGCAAAAATAGTAACTGCTGGGTTGTGCCACACAGCGTGCATGAATGGGCTTGAGACTGGAATAGAACTAGAGACTTTCAACAATTAACAGTTCGGTACAACATTCACTACTCATCATTCATCATTTGTGTAAGCCTCTGACCTGGAATAGGAGGCACACCACGCGACAAAAGCATCTATCGAGAGACACGTTTGCTAGACGGCGTTTCTCAAAGTGAAACACCATCAGAAGCGTCTCCAGAATATGCAAAGAGAGATATTACACTGTTTGTATTGTATGTACCCTGTCTGGCAAATGTGACGACTAGCCGTCAAACCATTTATTACAAAATAAGTGAAATGTAGCTTCCTCGCAGCGGAAGCATTTTGAGCAAACAAATATGTTATGCTCTCTGAAAAGTTCCTACATTAATTATATAACGTTCAGACGCCATAGGCGGCGGAACGGCGGAACAGGGGAGCCCAGGCATCGGAGCACCGTGCCCCCTTAACTTTTCTGGGGCACCCATATCAAAGTGCCTCCCAAAAAAAAGATGTTTAAGGTTCAGGATTTAGGTCTAGTTATCAAATTATGTAAACACACTTGTATAATGCCATGATTACTTACGAGCGTGATAATGCAGTCCTGGTATTGCCGTTGAATTGGCCAGGCCAGACGTTGCGCCAATATCAAGCAGTAGGTACTTAAGTACACGACGGAAACCGCGCTAATACACTTAATGCGCATCTTAGACTTAACCTGCAGTCCTCTAGGAGGGGGCAAACCTGCCTTCTCTCCCGGATTTTTGCAGATAACTGGAAAACTGTCATTTATATCGACATGAAACTTACAGTTCCTTATACTGCATCAATTATACGTCTTTTCACAACCTTTTAATGACATTGATGCCGTGCTTTGGGAGTTAATGCCGTTTTAATTATGTCATTTCATGCCATTTTTGGTGGAAAAGAGATTAATGTTTTACAAATTGAAGGCAAATTAGGTTTTGAAGCAAATTGCAAATGAAAAACTAAAAAAAAATATATATCTTCGATATGGCTATCTTGGATTTAAGATTTGGGAGGCTTTTGGCTCCTAAAAATAAACATGAACTGATTTTTTCAAAAAATGTTTTCACAAAATAATTGTCTTAAAGATGTTAAAAACTGAAATGAGAGGACCAGATATAGGCAATACCCAAGCCGAATTTCCAAGCAATACCTATCTTTGTTTTGTCTGACTCATGGCTCCCTAAGTATAAGTAACTCATGACGTCAGAAGTTTAGTTTTTTACTTTTAGCGACGATATATAGACAAATAAATGTCCCCGTTGTACAAGGGCGTAGGAACCTATTTCAAGTTGGTGTGGCAAAGGCAGGCACTTAGCCAGGAATGTTTATCATGGGAGGGCCACGTCGGTGGTAGAATCAAATTTCGCTCCTCGCCATATGTTATTGATGTTACTGACCGGGGGGGATAGGGTCGAGTCGCCAGAAAATCTCACTTTATCTAGTGTAATCATTACTTTTTTGCTCAGGGGCATCTCTCAGGGGCGTAACCACAAGCCCCCATCCGAAAATACCATCCACCGCCACTGGTTGGCGACACTTTGTAAGCGTTGTCGGAGCTGTCGGTTATGTGCGCTATCAGGCGACGGTCTCTCCCAAGCTCCACGGGTTATAACGCGCTTCTTACAAAGCTCGGTGGTGCAGAGGAGCACTGATCAATATAAATCTCTCCAGCCTCCACAAAGGCTTCATATACTGGACGGAATACATACATGCGGNTTTTGCCAGTCATGATTTGGGAGCACAACATTTGTTGGTGGTCTAAAAAACAACAAACGTGAACTTTTCCAACACTTTGTTTGTACATGAAAATCACAATTTGCGAACACTATTTGAAGAAGCCCCTGATTGAAAATTCAGAGGTTTTGTGAAAATCTTCCCTGAAATGGTACTTCAAAACCTATAGATTTCAGGGAAATGTTTTAAAACTGGCGACGGTGTTTCCTCTTTTTTATTAGCTGCATTTTTTCTGTCGCTTACAAAAATGTGCCATGGGAGGAACACACCATCACACCCTGAAACATACACACATGCAATACACTTATATTTAAAAGTAAAAAATACATTTAAAAAGACACAGCCAAGGAGAAGGAAGGCCGTTCCAGGTGCGTCTCCCCAATGCGTCCCCATAGTTATCTGAAAATATATAGTTTTTGAAAGTAGGGGGACGGGCGTCCCCCTGCGTCATCCCTCAATGACAGCCCTGTCTCGCCCCTGATACCGGGAGCGAGGGTATAGTAATTGCATTGGATTCCACTGCGCGCAGCACCGACAGAGACAGATGTACACTGTTAAAAAAGTTTAGCACCATGGTAAAAAACAGCATGTTTTCTCGGCTTATTTCAAGCAAGCTAAATGGGTGCTAATCAGTGGCGGCAGAAGAGGGGGTAGGAGGAGCAGTTGTCCCCCCCCCTTCTCAGCCGAGAGGCGGTTTGTGTTTGGCAGGGGCTGCTGGCCTGAGAGGGGGCGCTTTGGCCGCCTGACTGTGAAGGAGGCGCTCTGTGGTAACAAACTGCCTGTGAGAGGGGGGCTCTGGGCCGCCAGAGCGCCTCCTTAGGCGGCCAGAGCGCTCCCTCTCAGGCCAGTATCCCCTACCAAATACAAAGCGCCCCTCGGCTGAGTTTGGGGGCAACTATCCCTCCTGTCCCCCCTCTTCCGCCGCCACTGATTAGCACCCATTTAGCCTGCTTAAAATAAGCCCAAAAACATACTGTTTTACCATGGTGCTAAACTTTTTTAACAGTGTGGTGCCGATGACGTGGAGAGCACATTTGCACCAGACATGAGCTCGGATCCCGGAAGCCTCAAATTTAGAATCAAGATTCTGACAACGATAACGGTAACACAGCACTCATATGCGTTGCAACTTCTAGCGTCTGTGGTCCCTTCCCTCTCTATTTTGTCTGAGCCTGTTTGGTTTGTTTGGCTATCCAAAACGTTAGAAAATAGCCTGAGAACCACTTTGGATCCCTGAACCCCGTATACAGGATCCCGACCGGAAGGATCTTGGGCCATTTTCACGGTGTTCTGATGCTTCGATGGACGAACAAACTTGCACATGGAAAAAGTAAGCACGGAACAATAGTTTGCCATGTGCGAAAGTCCTATGGCATATCACCCGTCGCCACAACACTCATTCAAAGGCCAAAACGCCTGGGACATTGAACATATCTTATTTGCACTACACTATAGTGTGCACTGTACAGTGCAGAACAAATGTGCTGTCAGCTTCCTCGACACCATCTGTCGGTGCTGCACGCAGTGGAATCCAATGCAATTACTATAGCCCTCGCCCCCGGTATCAGGGACGCGGTTAGATATAGTTTCATTGAATTTCACTGCGTGCTGCACTGATTGACGTCACAGTCAGACAATGGTGTCGAGGAAGTGGACAGAACAATTGCTCTATAGTCTCTAGTCTCTACACTGTTCAGTGTTCATCCTCTCATCAAAAAAAGACCTGCAAACCCTGTTATTTCCTGCCTGGTCTGTCACTGGGCGTGGCGTGCCCAGCCAGCGTGCAGGGCACTGCTGCGAACCCCGGCTATTTTTGTTTTTATTTGATAAATTTAGTCCAAATGTTTTGCATGGATGGCTTTCCGAGGTCAAGACCCGCGCTAAGCAGAGCTTGTTGCGCCATGGTCCTGACTCCTGACCTCACCACCCGATCGTGCAATTCCTGTTGGCCGGCAGAAATTAGCGACGAAAGTTTTACGTGTCCGACATACCGTGGACAAGGTCGCTCCCGCCTTTGGACGTCCACCACTGGCTTGAGTGCAAATCCGCTGCCGACGGCCGCAGGCCATCCCAGTCAGGAGCAAATAGCGAGCGCCGAAGCGACTCGAACTCGGGCTGCCACTACCGGGATAGGTCAGAACTCAGAAGTCCAATACTCTCCCACTGAGCTACAGGGGTGGACTACAGCGGGTATGAATTATTAACAGTGAATTATATGAATTATTAAACAGTGAAAATTAAACAGTGAATTTATTAAACAGTGAAACAGTGAATATGCCTACATCAATAATTTGTTTTCCTGTAATGTCATAATACTCAAGACTTGCATGCCAAATAACCTTTTAAAACATTTCAAAATATTTATTGCTAATTATCACCAAAACGCAATCTTGTCAACATTTTATATCTTTAACAACATATCACAAATAGTGTTAACTAGCAAAAAAATCGTATGTATTATAGAAAGTTTTGGTTAAGGATGAATCGTCCCGCGAAAACATTTTAACCAATACATCTTACTAAATATGTTGTAAAACATTAATCGCGCAAATAATTTCAGGCCATTGAACCACGGACTAATTTTTCAGTAGGTCCCGCCTATCGGTTTCCCTTGGTTTAAACGCGTCACCGGGTGCCTTTCTAGTGGCAACGTATGTAAATTTAGACATAAATCCGCCAAGGACGGGGGGGGGAGAGGGAGGGCAAGCCCAGTCAAAGGCGGACCAAACCACTCATGAAGGAGCCGTCAGCGAAAAAAATTTGCTGAGCGGGGGGAGGTAGGCTTCCACGATAAAATTTAATCCGAGGGCGCCTAATGATTTGATCATTTTGGTAACTTTTGTTTCTTTGTCTCTAACTGCCCTTCTCTCATCCTAACTCAACATAAACTATTCAACTCCTCGAGACCGCACACCCTTCGATGAGATTCTTCCTCCCAGATAACCCTTTCACAAAATGGCGCCCTCACGAGTCGAGTACCAATTCCCTCGGCATCTGTGAAGGCGTGCCCTTCCCAATATCTCCCCGAAGGCGCCCTACGATGCATCTTCTCAAGGGTGCTCTCTCAAATAGCTCGAGAGAAACCAGAACACTCACACCTAATTAACAAAACTTATTTATATAACACATCAAATTTGCAAAATACAATCCTTATCACAAGGGCCGCGCTCTGTGGAGACCAGGCGCCCCCCCGCCCTGACAATGCGAATGACGCCCTTTGGAGGTCATGTATTTAATGGAAGCACGGGCGCCCTCGGGCCTCGGAGATATGTAATTCCGGAAAAGGGGATGATTTTTTCCGGATTATGTGAGAAGGCGCCTCTCCCAGAGGTGAACTACGTATCGGTCGGGCCTTGAGAGGTATGAGGGGAAAAGACGTCTTTCAGAGCACTCCGCATCGGAGGGCGCCTTCATATTCGCTTCTCGTAGTATGTACACGAGAGAACATCACCGAATAGTGTATTTGAGGACGCCTTTGAGGATGTGGAAGGCTGGCAATCGGAGACGTATCGGAGCGACGCGTCCTTTGAAGAGCACCTGGAAGTATGAGTGTATAATTTATTAGGAGAGCGTTTTCCAAGGTGCATTGGCGGCGGGCGCTTTGGGGAGGTATGTACACCGTATGTAATTAAAATTAATTAACCGGACATTATTTTTTGTGCGTTTCCATAGCAAACTGGTCCTTTTGTGTGGAGGTAGGAGCGGCGAAAATTTATCGAATCCGTAACCTGCGCTTCCAACCCACACTAGCCCCGGGCGACCTGACCTTTGGGTGGTGACCCGAAGCGCCTCAGTACGCGGACGGGTCACCCGCCAGAGTCACTTGTCAATTTTCCGTCCAGGGCACAAGGAGCAAAGAATAGTCAGCTCTTCTTTCGCAGAAGATTCAGAAACTCACCAGAAGAACGTCTGTCTGCAACTGGGTGACCATCACAGAAGGAAGCAGCTACATTCTTCCGTCTGGCCTGAACGTTGACACAAGCCTGTGAGACTGAGACTTGGGCGACCTAGAGATTCATCAGATTGCAGCGCAACAAATCCGGCCGGCAGAGGTCAGCAAACGAGAGAGATCAGGCAAGCCCGCCAGCCTTTGTCACGGAGAACCTCAATTCTTCAAAGCCCACAGAAGAACGTAGGATACAGTTTCTGGCTTTCCTTCTGCTTAAGATGAAACTAGTCCTCTCTGATTCGCATTGCCAACGACAGACGTCTTCTCGGCTTGATTTTCTGATCTTCTGCGAAAGAAGAGGCTGTATTCTTTTCTCCTTGTTGCCCTGGACGAAAACTGACAAGTGGCTCTGGCGGTGACCCGTCCCGTACTGAGGGCTCGGGTCACCACCCAAAGGTCAGGTCGCCCGGGCAGTGTGGGTTGGAAGCGCAGGTACGGATTCATCAAATTTTCCCGCTCCTACCTCCACACAGGGACCAGTGCGAGTGGAAACTGCACAAAAATAGATGTCCGGATAATTTTGTTACATCCTGTACATACCTCCCAAAGCGCCCCCAATGCACCTTTGAAAACGCTCTCCTAAAATTATACACTCTGCAGGCTCCAAAGACGCCTTCCGATACGTCTCCGATGGCAGCCTTCCACATACCTTCAAAGGCGTCCTCAAATACACTTTCGGTGATGTTCTCCGTTACATATACGAGAAGGCGTATGAAGGCGCCCTCCGATACATCTCTGAAGACGTCTTCCCACATACCTCCAAGGCCCACCGATGCGATTCACCTCTGAAGGCGCCTTCTCACATAATCCGAAATCACCCTCGGATACATATCTCCGAGGCCCAAGGGCGCCCTCCCTACATACCTCCAAAGGCGTCATTCGCTGTGAGGCGGGGGCGCCTCTGGTCTCACAGAGCGTGTCTCTCGAGCTATTTGAGAGAGCGCCCTTGGAGATGCATCGTAGGGCGCCTTCGGAGATATTTGGGAGGGCGCCTTCACAGTGGTACATCGGACTCGGAGGGCGCCTTTTTGAAGGATATTTGGGAGGGACAAGTACCAAAATGACAAATCATAGGCGCCCTCGGAAATTTATCGGAGCCTACCTCCCCCCCCGCTCAGCAAATTTTTTCGCTGACGGTGCCCTCATGAGTGGGTTTGGCCGCCCCTTGAGGGCTTGCCCCCCCCGTCCTTGGCGGATTTCTAAATACGCCACTGAAAGGCACCCGGGACGTTTAACCGACCGAGTAGGCGGGACCTCTGAAATATTGGCCGTTTTCACGATGGATTATTGCGCGAAATGTTTTACAACATTTTAAGATGTTTTAAAAATGTTTCGACGATCCATTCCTTAACCAAAGCTTTTTTACATACGATTTTTTGCTAGTTTAACACATATTTGTGATATGTTGTTAAAGATATAAAATGTTGACAGATTGCGGTTTGGTGATAATTAGCAATAAATATTTTGAAATGTTTTAAAATGTTTTGGCATGCAAGTTTTAGTATATTATACATTACAGGAAAAAATTATTGATTTAGGCAATATTCACTGTTTCACTGTTTAATAAATTCACTGTTTAATTTTCACTGTTTAATAATTCATATAATTCACTGTTAATAATTCATACCGCTGTAGTCCACCCTGTACGCTCAGTGGGAGAGTATTGGACTTCTGACGTTCTGCAAAACTATCCCGGTAGTGGCAGCCTTCCGTAGTTCGAGTCGCTTCGGTGGGGGGGCGCGGCTGCGAGCGGGCGCTCGCTATTTTGCTCACCGCTGACTGGGATTGCCTGTGCGGCCGGTGGCAAGCGGGTTGCACTCAAGGCCAGGTGAACGTCAAAGGGCGGGACGGACCGTGTCCAGGTATGTTCGGACACGTAAAGACTTAAGTCGCTATTTCTTCTGCCCGGCAACAGGAATTGCACGATCGGGTCGTGAGGTAACCAGGAGTCCAGCGACCATGGCGCAACAAGCTCTGCTTAGGCGCGGGCCTGCTGACCTCGTAAGCATCCATCGCAAACAATTTGGACTAAATTTATCAAACAAAAACGAAAAATATAAGCCGGGTTTCGCATGCAGTGCCCTCACGCTGGCTGGGCAGCCACGCCAGTCAGACCAGGCAGGAGGAAATACACAGGGTCTGCAGGTCTTTTTTTGATGAGAGGATGAACACTCGAGAAAGTGTAGAGAACTAGAGACTGATAGAGTAAAATCGTTTGGTCCACTTCTCGACAGGCTTATCAGTCTGACTGTGAGATCGGCAATTATAGATCCTACAGCTGCAGGGCGGACGAGCAGTGAAATTCACAATGAAACATAATAAAAATCTAAACGCAACGTCCCTGAACACTCGGGGGCGCAGGGAGAGGCTATAGTAATGCAATTGGATCCACTGCGCTGCAGCACCGACAGAAATGGATTCGAGAAGCTGACAGAAACACACATTTGTTTCTGCACTGTACAGTGTAGCACTATAGTGGTATGTGCAAATCAGATCATGTTCAAGTTTGCTCCAGGCGTTTTGGCCTTTGAATGAGTGGTTTTGGCGACGCGGTGATCTCTATCAATCATACGGATTTTTCGCACCCATGATGGCACTAATTGTTCCGCTGCCATTTACTTTTTTTTTTTTTCCATTTGCAGTTTGAATTCGTCCATGCGAAGCATCAGAACAAAAACATACCGTGAAGATGGACCCAAGATGCTACCTGTCCGGTCGTGATCTGTTAAAACCAGAGGTTTCAGGACCACACAAGTGGTTCTCAGGACTAATCTTTTTTTCTTACGTTTATTGGAATAGCAAACAAACCAAAAACAGTGCCGCTCAGTATTCATACATTATAGAGGAGTGAAGTTGGGACGCACGACGCCAGAAGTCCTGCCAACTGCATATGAGTGCTGTGTTACCGTATCGTTGTCAGACATCTTGATTTTTTCTCACCATTTGAGGCCTCCAGGAGATCGCAAAGCCTCATGACATGTACTGGTGGACAAATGTGCTCTCCCAGCGCCTCATCGGCCCACACTGTTAATTAAGAAAAAGCTTTAGCACCACTGGGTAAAACAGTATGTTTTTGGCTTATTATCTAACAGGCTAAATGGGTGCCTAATCATGGCGGCGGAAGAGGGGGGACAGGAAGGGATAGTTTTGCCCCCAAACTCAGCCGAGGGGCATTTTGTATTTGGTAGGGGATATTCATTAGGGCTGAGAGGTAAAAAGAGCGCTCCTCTCGAATTTCCAACTTTTTTGGCCGGCGCACCTAAGAGAGGCGCTCTGCGGTCCAGAGGCCCCGTCTCATTGCGTACGACTGCCAGGAGCGAACCCTCACAAGGTAGGCGGCCGAAAGCGCCACGTCTCAAGGCCCAGCAGCCCCTGCCAAAAATTTTCACGAAACCGCCTCTCGGCTTGAGCAAGGGCGGCGGGGACAAACTGCTCTCCTAACCCCGCATTTTCTGCACGCCAACTAGATTCGCACCGTACATTTAGCTGCCTTGAATAAGCGACGAAAACAGCTGTTTTATTACCACACTCGGGTGCTAAACTTCTTTTTTTTTTAAAAAAAAAACGTTGTCTGGAAAAAAGGCAGTATCCTCACCAGTCCATGCTTGTATAAAACACCAATCAATGAGTAGTCTGTCCCTTTCAGCGAGGTAGCTTGCGAAAAGCAGTGGAATGCAATGCAGATTACTATAGAAACACAGAACTTATCGCACTCGCACTATTCACCAGGTAAGGCCTCAGGGCGTGCGAGCTCGGTCTATAGATGAAGGAGACCTTGTCATACTTGAAGGGGATTATTGTTGTACGCCAGGGGGAAGGGACACGCCCACCGTCATACGTCCACTAATAATTTACACCCACTGTCGTTTCTCCAAAAAAAAAAAAAAATACTATAAAGGAAGTAAAGGCCTGACAAAAAACGAAACAACTAACAAACTATAAGCTTTTTTCAGATAACTTCTTATGGGGGAACGCAAAACTTCTGGGAGACGCCTACACGATGGAACGGTGAGCCTTGCCCTATATTCTCCGTTGGCTGTGTCGTTTTTAAAAAGTATTTTTTTTACTTTTAAATATAGTGTGATTGCCATGTGTGTATGTTTCAGGGTGATGATGGTGTGTTCCTCCCAATCGGCATTTTTTGTAAGCGACAGAAAATGCAGCTAATAAAAAAGAGGAAACACCGTCGCCAGTTCTGTACAAAACATTTCCCTGAAATTATAGGTTTGAAGTATACCATTTCAGCGGCAGACTTTTCACAAACCTCTGAATTTTCATACAGGAGGCTTCTTCCAAATAGTGTTCGCAATTGTGATTCATGTAAAACAAAGTTTTTGGAAAAGTTCACGTTTGTTGTTTTTTAGACCACCGATACAAATGTTGTGCTCCCCAAATCAATGACTGGCAAAAAGTATTTTTTTGTACTTCCCATGAATATTGACAGTTTAACTGATTTGTCTTTGGTTAGCGATAAACACCTGTTTTTTACCTATGCCGGGGATATCAAAAATAATTAGCCGGAAGAGGTGGTGGTACTATATATACGATGGAGGCCGGTGTAAATAAATTGTCGAGACCGGGTGCTTCCTTGTACTTTTGAAACGAGGCCGCAAGGCCGACGGTCAAAATAAGAAGAGCCAGAGCGTCTTGACAATTTATTCCGCCGAGTGGGTATGATTTTTAACTTCATACTGAGCCGCGTAGTCCATTCAATGGTGTGTTTTTCATATTTTCAATCAATTTTTCAATTATGATTCTAGGTCCTTACCAGACAAGAAGTCATTTATTTTATAGTTAAAACTTGACTTCGATAAAATGAAAGAAGCTTGAAGCAAAGTTTAACAAAGCTTTCCAGAATTCAGTACAAAATTTTATCACACACACTGTTTTCACGCGCTCTGTACAACAAATGTTTGACTAGGGCTTTTTCGAATTGTACCAAGTTGTACCAACATCTCCGGCTATGTATTTTGATAATCTCCACATATGGATCAAAAACTTGGTAACACCCAAAAAAAATAAGGGGCAAAAAATTTTTGGTTTACCAAGCGCGTGAAAACAGTGGTGTGTGATAAAAACTCTGACTGGAATTCTGAAAGCCTTGTCGACTTTGCTTCAACAAGCTTCTTCAATTTTATCGAAGTCAAAATTTAACTGTAATTTTTTTTTTTGCTATGGTAAAGGACCTAGTTATAATTAAAAACATGATGAAAATATGAAAACATCACATAACGAATGAAATATACCGCGGCATATGGTAAAAATCATACCCCCATCTCGCGGAAATAAATTGTCAGACCTCTGTGCTTTCTGATTTTTGAACTCGGCTTCGGCTCGTCAAAAATAAAGAAAGCCACCTCGGTCCCTCGACAACTTTATTTACACCGCCTCATGCGGTAATTAATAGTACTGGGGAAATCAGGTTAGTAGTTCATCATTATCCATCATTATTATATCAGTATTTATTATTTTTGGTGTACCATCAGGTTATCTTTGTACTCTTCCATTGCGAAGATATGTACTCCTACACCAACACAAAATAGTAGAATTCACACCCTGTACAAACACCTCGGATTTTTTAAGGAAAAATATTTGTAACGTCTGACAACAGTGAGTGAAAAATAATCGCTGTTGATTGCAGTTGGTGATCACTGATCACTCATAAGCATCAACAACAATTTTGTTCCGACATTTCCGTTAATTAAACCCGCGCGTGCCGGTGCTCGGCGCCACCTTCGCCGTGCCGGGGGAGGGGGAGGGCGTTTCGACGCCCGCTCGAACTCGGCTCCTATGGGATGCAGACAAAAACCAAGAACACCGTTCAAAAGCTCATCAAAAATTATTGTAGAATGATTTGTTCATTTTTGGCCTCAGGTCAAAATTGAGGTCACCTGGGTTCATCAAATGTCAACTTTCAGGGCTTTATTCCAGAAACCCCTATGTATCTCGGGAACTATAGTAGCTAGGAACAAACAAACAAAAGCTGTTGAAAGACCTGTAAAAATGCAATCGCTATGGATGTCCTCAGTTTTAGCTCAGGTCAATTCAATAGTTAAATTTAAGACTCCAAAGTTCATCAAGGATCAAAAATTCGATTTTTTGGGTAAAGTAGTTGTTTTTATGAATCACTTTTTACCTAATAAATATAAGACAATAGTTGTGACGCCATCGTGTCTGTCTAGTTAAGACGCTTCGAATCATATTCATGATAACTAGGTTAGGTCAACGTAGAATTTTGACCTCAGGTCAAGGTCAAGTGGTGACCCAATTAGGTCATATGGCACATTATGAGACGTGTCTCGACGAGACAAACACATTAGTGCCGTTTTCACTTATACATCTTCATTCTGTCGAGTGTATTAACAAAAACAGTGTTGGTGACCTCGGATGACCTCGGCTGACCCTGTAGGAGTCACTGAACACAAGTTGCACCTGGGTTTTCAATAATTGCCTATGATATCATGATCCAGAAGGAATAATGGACTGATTTCATGCGTATCCTCGGAAAAGGAAGCATTTCAATATTTCCCCATTGACTTATAATGGAGGTCACAAAATTCACCCAACCTTAGTTCACCGATAAACAAATCAAAGAGATACCTATATCAAAATTTAGGTACTCATGACTTTATGAAATCATGTAAGTTTTAAACAGATAAAGTAAAAAATTGTGGCGACCGCAAACTTTTGCAGAGGTGGGGTCACGTAACCTGGCCTATTGACCTGACCTGAGATGACCTGAGGTCAAAGACTTAACAAATGTGGGTAATTGATGCTCAAACACATGTGCCAAAAACGGCGGCGCTTCGCGCCGTCGCTTTTAAATCATGCTTTATGGTCGGTTTCTCGTCATTATCAGAGTGGACAATTTCTTTGATGATGACGTGCAGCCATAGTGACTTTTAAGTATTACAAATGATCAAAAAACATTTAGTTTTAATTTTTCTGTTCATTGTTGTGAACAACTCGATCAAAACGATTTACATCGGTATTATTGCTACGCAACAGCAAGAGTTACCCCACTGTAATGGTACAGAAAAATACATCCTTATATTGCCCTCTGCGTCCTATCTGAAACCCAGCAATGCTTAATCACTACTACCCCTATGCCGGTGAATTGTAGCGTCCCCCCACCGGCGGATCCAGGGAAAAATGTCCTCCCGCAGGAATCTGGGGGAGGCATTCAACACAAGTATGCCCCCTCCCCCGCGCGTTCCCTGCTGAACGTGATTTTTTTAGGAGAGCACTTAGGAAACTAAACATTTTTCGACGGGAAGATAACAATTTACGTTAAAATAGCCCTTAGCAGCAGTCATAAATTCCTGCAATTTAACAGTCAAAGACTGAATAAAAAAAAATCGCGCTGCTTCCGTGGCCCTAACACAGTTTTCGCAATCTTATTTATACAAATTTAGGACAATAAATAAATGTCATGAAGTGTCTGACAAAGGCCCTCCTTGACGGATTATTCCTAGCCTCACAGGGCCAACTCCCTTCAACAAAATATCAACTTTCAAGCAGGTACATGATTAAGTAGCCTGCCTTGCCAAGTTCCGAAAATAAAGGCGACAAACCCAAACGCACGGTCGTCGGACATCAGCATTCGGCACCCGGAAGCTGCCCCAGCGGTGCCCAGCTTTGTGGACCGAATAGCTAATAGTTGAAATAGTTGAGACCAGACCACGACCATCTCCCCAAGTCATCTCCCACCAGGTTCCTCCAGATCCGCTGGGACCATTTATGTGCGGAAAATCCTTTCTGCCTCAGTCTTGCTGCTTTAAAACCATTTGCACTATCAGTTGTTTGTTACAGTCTGGTTGGTACGGATGTATAGGTACAGTTATTATTATTATATGTACTATTTAGTGCTGACTGACACGTGTCATCGCGATTTACAACCCAAGGCTAATGTGTATGATTTTTTTTTTTCATTTCAATATTTTTAATCATACCGAGCTGTGCAACCAGGAAACCGTGCAACCGAGCTGTACCTTAGGCTTTGCTCCAATTACGATCTGGTTCCAATATAAAAATGTCGTTTTCCACTATCTTAAAGTAAAGTTATTACGCCGCTTCGCGGCGTCACATCGGTGGTCATTGTCATAACGAAGTCATCGTCTTCAGTTCGTCATCACGCTAAATTGAATGATAACATTTTTAGCCTCTTATCCTTTACGAGGCCCACCGCCTATATTTCTGGGTTTTGTCTGGCAAACCCGAAAACAAATCACTAGCATGCTGAATAACTTAATTCCTACTATAACATGGAAATCCGCATTAAAAATGTTGCAAAGGCTTAAATACACTCCAAAAGGTGGGGTACATTTTTTCGTCATTCAGTCGAACCCCCATTCAATAATTATCTGTGACGCCCCTGCGAGTTGGTATGAGATTAAACGTTATTATTACTTAGATGTGTATATGCTACGGAATATTTTGTTTGTTTTTCTCCATAAAGTGACTTTTCTCCCAAAGTGTTTTTTTTTGTCCCCCCAAAAAATAAAAACGTAATTTGTGTCCCAAGAAGGTGCATTTTTTAAGCTCGAATACCAAAATAAAATAACCAGCTCGGATCCGAGGAGAAAAAATCGTGTACTTTTTGCCACAAAAGACAGTTATTATTACCCCCCACGGAAAGAGTCTGGATCCGCCAGTGCGTCTCCCTACTTTTTACAATGACAGCCCTGGGGCGAGAGCATACATACATAGTTCCTTTAGATTTAAATGTGTGGAGCACCCACAGACAGCACCGATGGATAATGTTGACATTGAATTAAATGGGTGCGCTTAAGCAAGGCTTTCTTCAGAATACTTTCAAAGCTATCCTCCGTCAGACGAAAACACACATCGTCCCAGGGAAATGGAGAGTTTATTCGAATGCACTGAAAGGACTGCTACTAGGCGCTTTCACGAATGATTTATTCGCTGGGCGCATCGACATCGCGTGGTGTCGATGAAGTGGACAGAGCATTTGCACTACACTGTACAGTGTAGGGGAGAACGGGGCACGTTCTGTCACGGGGCACATTATGTCAGCGGGGTTTTCTCGTGAACTATCCATCACAGGTATATTGTTGTTTCCTAACATATGTTCCTTTGTGCTTGCGACGGCCCGGTACTATCAAAACAACAACATGCCTGCGACCGGATTGGTCCAAATTTGAAAAGTATGTTTTCAGCAGAAATCCAAACTTTTTTTAGACGAACAAAATTTTTGTTAGTGGCCATTCAGATAATTGTATGGTGTCTTTGAATGCTGTCATAAGGCGAAACGAATGTCCAGAACATTGTACTGAGCGTCAGTAGCGCACACAGGATTCCATTTCGGGGGGTCAGAGCCTTTAGAGCGGGCCCCCTTGTGTGCGGACCCCCACCCATTTTTAAAAAGACTTCGCAGATTTCGGTCACTTGCTTTTTAGCGGGCCCCCTACAGCATGGAATCTGAGACATGATGATTGTCTTGTCAATCTAGAGCTCCGCGACGTTTCAAAAAATGGGGGGGAGACAGAGGCATTAATGAGGTCGATTATTTCTATCAAACCCTAAGGCGTAACGTTTTAAAAGTCCAAAAGTCGGGGGGGACACGTCCCCCGTCCCATGGTGGCGGAGCCGCTGTGTCAATGTCGTGTAAAGGGTTACTGTGGTGTGCTACTGATGTGCGAATTTTAGGAGCGTATGCTAGTGAATGCTACTGATGTGCAGTAATTGTCGAGAGTTGACGAAATGGGGTCAGTGACGACAAACACACAGAAGTGGTGACTGGTGAGCCGATACGGTATTTTCTTAGCTGGTATTTGTGATCAGTTGGCGCATTACATGGCTGACTTTTGCAAATTGCAACATACAGCATCGCAACAAATGTGCAGGCGGTCTCGCGCATGATTTGGGAAGGCATAACCAACTGTTCCAGAGCCTGCAGTGCCAACCAGTTGCTGCATGGCTGTCTTGAAGCTGCGCAGTCAAGGGAATACAAAATATATTTTGAATCGTTGCAAGCTTGCGAATTGTCACGGCGTTCTTCTCTAAGGTCAATAGCAAGTAAGCCAAATTCGATTGCGATCCTTTGGACTTTAGTTCCCCCCGGCCATCCGAAAGTTGTTGACCCCTACCCAAAAGGTAACAAATCAAAGTCGTCGTACCGTATGTGCTCATTTGAAAGCTATAGTCGTGTATAATGCACTTTAATACAGTTGACATGATTTAAACTCAACAGTTTTCGTTTTCAGAGTCATAAAAATATACAAAAACCATGGTCTTCAATAGAGCTCTATTGAGAGCTTGGTTTTGGTAGATGTTTATGACTCTCAAAACGAAAAACTATTGAATTAAAAGCATTTCACCTATATTAAAGTGTATTCTACTCGACAAGAGCTTTCAAATGAGCACATGCGACATGAACGACAACAATGATTTTTGACCTCCCAGAGACAAAGTCGCCTCCGGTCAAATGAACTTTAAGTCAGCGTTTACATACGTGCAGACCATGATAGCTGCAGACCGACCGTTGCTGGAGACAGGGGCGGATCCAGCCACTCGGTTTTGGGGGGGGGGGGCACTTTTTTTGGCATAAACGGTACCCCCATTTTTTCCTGCAATTTGGACGTTCTTATCGTTATTTGGCATTCGAAGGTAATACAAAATGGAAAACACATTTTTTCGGAGAAAAAAAAAAGTTTCTGGATTTTTTTTCTCGAAAAAAAAAGAGAAAAGAAAAAATAACAAAACGGGAAAATCACATTAAACGCACGAACACCAACTTTCCGTAACATAGTACACACCTAAGCAGATAATCACCGTTTATTATCATACCAACCCACTCGCAGGGGCCGTTCACCGATAATTCTGAGGGGGTGCACTAACATGAACGAAAAAAATGCATATCCGTTTGTCTGCGTGGTATAAAACGCTTTTGCAACATTTTTAATGTGGATTTTCATGTTATAATACGGTATTTGGTTAGGTTAGGTAATTATATGTAATTTGGAGGGGGCCGATGTTCGCGTTCATATCGTTTGCGTCGCCCTTTTTCGGAACTCGGCAGGCTAGCTATCCATAACTGTAGCCAGCTTGAAAATTAACCTCGGCCTACGAGGGGGGGGGGGGGCTTGGAACAGGCCTCCCTTGATGTTTTTATGAAATCACATTTTACTCATGCGGCACATCTTGCTGAAATTTCAGTAGCTGAGTTGGCAACAATTTCACATATGCTGGCAAAATTGTACTGAAATTGGTTCAGTTATTTGGGAGATAATGACGTTTTAGTGACTATTATAGTTAGTGGAAAGAAGGTAAATATTTTTAAAATCGTAGAAAATAGAGTTTTGCAGCAAATTACTAACAGAAAGCGATAAAGATCGAAAATGACATTATAATTAGGAAAGGCCAAAACGGAAATCCGAAATTTTAGATTCCTTACCCCTAAAAACTAAACTAAAATGGGAAAAATCAATAAAAATCAAAATTTTAAAGAATTTGAAAAACAGAAAGGTAAATGAGAGAACTCAATGTGGGTAATAAATACCCAAACCAAATTTCAAAGCAATGACTTGCAATGACTATTTGTGATTGAGTGATGGTCCCTAGGTGAAAGAAACTCATGACGTAATTTTTATAACTTTTTTGGAACTTATTTTGACCAGATACAAACAAAAAGCTATATTTTCTGTATTTCTGTGACGAAACCTTTGTCTAGGCCATGTTTTTTTATTTGCATTTATTAATCTTCTAATTTTGATGTTTTCCCTGACGGAAGAAAAACCGCTTTTCCTTGACGTGACCGAGTCTGGTCATTCACACGTTGGACCTGGAGTTCACCCAATGAAAACCTGAACTAAACATGCACAACGCGTTGGATCTTCTCACATGGACAGGCAAACATGCCTGGTTCTTACCGCGTTGCTCTATGATGCTTGGTTTGGAAGTTAACAGGGTCCTGTCAGCCCCCCCCCCCCGGTACGGTCAAGGTGGGAAACGGTAAGGCGAGGGTTATTAGTTGTATGAAGTGGCCCTGGGGTCAGGAATTACCGTCAAGGAGTGCTCTGCCAGGACACTTAATTGAAAACAATTTTTACCATTTTCCTCATTTTGTTAAGCAATTCGAAACTAGTTGTGTATGCCGCGGAGCGGTGCCGAAATTTTCCAGTTCTGTATTGAGAATTGCTGGATTTTTGACTGCTCAAAGCTTACTTTAAACGATGTTGTTATCTTCTCCTCGAGTACCAGATTCACCATGTTTAATACCAAATAGTACCAAATCAGTCCGTAATTGAAAAATGTGGGGTATTCACTGACATCCTTTGGGGGGGGGGGCAAAAGATATGTTGGCCCCACCCTTTTTCGCTTGGGGGGGGGGGCATGGCCGGATTGGCCCCCCTTGGATCCGCCCCTGGCTGGAGACTGATAGCACAGACAAGGAAAATATATAAGTGAGGCATATGACTGGGCCATGAATATGCTGGACCATCAGATATCGGACGGATTGGATCATAATTAGATGTAATGTCGACTGTCATCGATGAATTGTCACGTCGAACGTGTGTATGTGGTTGAGGTTCAACTGCGATAAAGAGCAAAAATTACAGGATAGGAAATTTAGATTTAGGATAGGATAGCCCCCCGCCCATTCCCCACCCGGGCCAACCCGGGACCGGCCTCGTGACACCTGGAGTCAGGCCGGGTGTGCGGGGCGCCGACCCAGCTGGTCAACGGGTCGCACACCCGGCCGGTGGGGAGGGGGCGCCGCTTCGCGGGAGGGGCCGCCGCGGTAATACGCGAGTCGGCGCGGGCGGGGGACCAGTGCCTGTGCCGCCATGATGTTTATCATGTTTGTTTGGATGTGCGAATGTTTGGACTTTGGTTGTTGTTATGGTTCAAGTGTTCTGTATGTATGGTTTTGCTGAACTGAGTTCAAGGATGTGTACAAGATAATAAAAGATATACAATCTGAAAAAACTAGAGAGTTTTTTTCGGAAGATCTGCTACCCATTGTCCTTGGTGGGCTTGGATACTAGAAATAATCGATCCCTAGGTAGGCACATCTCTAGTATTGACGATGAAACATAACATTTGCCAAATAGCGAAGCATTTTATTCATCAGTAAAGTTAAGCGTTACAATATTATTTGGCTACGCCCATAGATGTTTGAGATGCTTATGCGTAAACGTAGTGTACCAAGTAACTGCAATAACACGGGACTTCATATTATCTAGGCATGAATTAATTACCTCTTCGGAAAATGATGTAAATTTAGAAATTGGATCAAATGATGTCACTTTTTCCTTTCTAACCTCCCAGATTCATGTCCTCTACGACTACAGGTTTAAAAGTTCCAGCCTTTGGATGTCAAAGTCCCGAATAAACTACGCTAGGCTACGTTCGTCAACATAATAGGAATTAACCCTGGAGGCACTCGGAGGCGGCATTTTTACGCCCCCTCGTTTTCCCACCTTAATCAGAAAGCGCAGAGATATCTTCTTGGAACTTTCAGCAACTTGAAATGAATAAATAGCTAAGCCACATTTTGGCAAAAAATGGGTTCCAACCAGGTCAGGTCATGTCACCAGGTCAGAGCAAATGACATGACCAATGACCACCAAGCAACTTCTAGGTAGCACCATCGGCACAATGGCTAATCGAGTGGACATGCACTGATGTAACTCATGGCACGTCAATGAAAGTCATCAGAAGCTAATAATTTCGGATTTTCTATATATCGGTGGCCTAAGGCTATAATTGTGACTATATGGGAAAACAAGCAATAATTATCAGTATTAAGTATAAAATGTTAGTTCAATGTTTGCTCCAGCCTCTAGTTTTAGTCAGAGCCTTCACCTGACTGGGTCCCATATCACGACTTTGCTAGCACGTGGGTCCATGCCTCGATTGGGCCTAACAAAACCGGGCCCCTACCAGGAACGGGCCCGGATTAAGAATCTGCAAGGCCTGTACCCTGTTGTGACCAGGCTCTCGTCCTAACCCGGCCCCATATCACGCCTGTACTAGCAACGGGCCCCTGTTTCGAGCTGGCCTGACTAAGACCGGGCCTCTACCAGGAACGGGCCCGTATCAATACCTTACAGTGACCGGACCCTGTTGTGACCGAACCCTCGACCTGACCCTGACCCATAGCACGCCTCTGCCAGCACCGGGACCCTGTCTTGATCGAACCCCTACCAGGAACGGACCACTACTAGTAACGGGCCCGTATCAAGAAATTAACAGGAGCGGGCCCTGTTGTGACCTGGCCCTGGTACTGATCGGGTCCCAGATCACGCAGGTTGCCAGCACCGGGCCCCTGCCTCGATCGGGTCTGACCAATACCAGACCCCTACCAGAAACCGGCCATATCAAGAATATGCAAGGACGGGCCCAATTGTAGCCGGGCCCTCGTCCTGACAAGGCCCAATATCAACACCTCTGCCAGCAACGGGCCCTGCCTTGATTCGGGCCTCTACCAGGAACGGGCCAATATCAAAGGGCCCGTATCAAAGAATATGCAAGGACCGGGCCACTGTTGTGACTGGGCCACGTCTGAACCGGGCCCCATATCATCGCCTAGCACGGGGCCACTGCCTCGATGGGCCTCTACCAACGGAAACGGGCCCTTATCAGAAAAGGGCCGTATATACAAGGACCGAGCCCACTTGTGACCGGGCCTCGTCCCATGTCCGTTGTTTATCCAGTGCGTCGTCAGGCTGTTCCGTTGTTTATCCAGTGCGTCGTCAGGCTGTTCATGCCGTTCATGCTGCGTTTAGCGATGTTCATTGTTCATGTTGCATCATCAGGTCCAGGCGTATAAGGAGCCGGACGAGCTTTCATACGTGTATCTTTCGAACCACATTTCTTGGCCTCAAAACTTGTACGGACACACCATGACATTAAACGTTTCAAACGGAGGGGGAGGGGATGTGATTGTTTGCCGGGCTGTCAATACGGTGTTGAAAGAAAACCAGTCACTTTCATAATATGGTCATTTGGGACCCACCAATGCCTCTCTGAACCCTAGCAATGTTTTTCAGAATTTTCTGTTTAGGATCTCAAAATAAAGACGGTTTTGTTAAGAAAACAACCTTATATAACAGAAATTCGTCCCTTGGTGAACTCAGTAGTCTGCTGAGCTCAATATTGATCTGACCATAAAATAACATGACACTTTTCGATAGAACTTGTCGTGAACTATCCAACGTTGTTTTCCGTTTGTCACTATGTTGCGTAGCTTTCCAGATCTCGGGGAGGGGGAGAGGGGGGGCAGGAACCCATCCCCGACGGTTCGAGGTAAGCGCAGACCCCCATCGGTACGCGGGTAACGTTGCCTTCATTTTCTGAGTCAGCCTCTTCAAGGCTCAAACACAAATTTATTTTAGAGAGAGATAATTGTGACTAGCCGCATCAATTAGTTGGTTTTTGCAAAGTAGAGACTGAAATGTTTTAACTGTCAGCTTCAAAATGAAACAGGATCGTACTTATGTCGGCGTGCCCAGCTCATGAAGTCGAGAACGCAGCATTACAAAACTTCCAGAATGTATGTAGGGGAGAGTTGGGCCAAACTGCGCCAGGTTTCCTAAATCCGCCCATGTCAATATCTCGAAAAATGTCAGTCCTATATGATTTTTTAGTGCATATTATTAATCCCCATCACAAACTCATTATATTCCGGTCTGCTGTCGCCAAGCAAAAGTCAGTTGTCGCTGTAAGGAAGTCATTTTTCGAAATGTTTTGTTTTCTTATCTGGAACATGCATGTTTTCTGCACTGTTATGTTTTATTGTGAAGTAGAAAGAAGCTGAAGTGGCTTGTATTAGGATTAGCAATGCATTTGTAATCCTTTTGAGAAAATAGCCACATTCAAAACTAAACATGTCCGCCGTATTTGCTGTTTTCCCGACTTTGCACGTGAATTCCCCGATCGCGCCATACATAATTGCGCCCGTTGCACTATAACACTTTGCGCCATGGCGCATTTAAGGCACCCGTGGTATTTGACACCGGGTGGTAATAACCTCATGGTATTTCACCATGTGAGACTTAAAACAACTTTTTCTCGCATAAATCTAGGTACGGGGAATTTTCGTTCCAAACATAACTTACACACACAATGTGAAACCGAACGGTTTCATTTCGTATATTTACAAAGTCGAATACAATGGTTAGAATAGCATTGGAAAAGTAAGATCACCTAAATGCACCCGTCATGGTGGCAATTAGGGCATCGTGCCTATATGCGCCTTTTGAGGGGTCTACGAAAATTCCTACAGTACCATAAAGGTGATCCGATTGTTTTAAATGATGAGTTTATTTTGCTAGAAAAATGTCCGGATCGCGTACTGAAGCCTTATTTATATTCATACGACGTATATGCTAAGCACATGACGTGTTTTCGGTTAAGGGGGCGCAATATGGGCACTCTCCCCTACTTTAAAACTATTAACGTTTTTGTGTGCATATTTTCAGACACATCCAACGGGTACGTAGTTGTTCAGATTCTTAAACCATGGTTTTCGTTCTGGCCGCTTACATATGATTTGTTTTCTCCCTGGTTTGTGGAAAGATGTCGCGGGCCAGACGCTTTGCACCCGCTCGTTAATCAGTTTGTGCCGTAAAAAACGGGAGTGACCCCTTCCCCGCCGCCGGTGACGCCCCCGCAAGTGAGGTCCTTGATTATTTGTATATTATGCCTGTAAGGATATAAGTAGCTAGCCACATTATCAGTTCAACCTTTAATGATGACTGATGATCATGAGCAATACGGTTGGACGTGTTCTCGCCGGGATCATCAGCAATTTAGAGTGGTTACTGGTTATGCGATAACATTTCAGTATGCTAAATCAGGGTAAATTACATTTATCAAACAAATAGCTGTGTTTTGGACACCTTCTCCACAGGACCGAACAAAACTGCGCAGGGAATACGTAACCGATAGATATTCCGATGGTGATGGAAGCCAATACAAATCCAATGCGTGTGGGCACGTATTACTACGGGGCAACAGTACAGTAGGCACGCTCTAACAGAGCGCGAACGCCGTGCTAATATAATCGGGGCAACAATATGGTATAGGCCCGCTCTACCAAAAGCAATCGCGATAGGCCAATGCAGACTAGCAATGGCAACAAAGGGCGCTCCCAAACCGAAACAAAGGCCTGTGAACATTATCACTCATACATATCATATAAGAGCAATGACCGTTTCTTCATTGTGGTTAAAGTATCTCCAACAACAGGACATTTTTCGATCATAATGGCCTTTATCAGCAGGTGCATCATTTAATGTTACAATACATATACCCAGTCCCTGAGGAAGAGGTATATTGTTTAACGTCTTCAAACCAAACACAGTGTAAATATAAATACTTTTATCTCACGAAATGAACATACACGGTGGATTTATTAGGCATGTTATGTCCGGCCGCCACCGACCAAAACCTTTAGAGCGCGGGATCGAATCGGGGACATCCGGTCCCAATCGTTTGGTCTAACATTCTCCGGACTGAACCAATATTCTGACAATGAGCTTAGACAGACCAAACGTCGTGGTTCTCTAAGTGCAGCATTGAGCACTCCATTCACGGCATGCCGTACTTACACGCACTGGTGGATCCAGGGGTCATCAGGTCCCTCCCCCCCCCCCAGGAATCTGGGGGAGGGGCATTCAATGCAAGTGTGCGCGTTTCCTATACTGAACGTGAAAATAATTATCTAGGGATACAACTGGGAAAGCTGCACATTTTTCGGGGAAAGGGAACAATTTATTGTAAAAATGGCTTCACATCAGTCAAAATCCTGCTATCCACAGTAAAAAATGAGAAAATTTCATGCACATTTTTTGCAATTGCTTATACAAATTAAGAAAATGGATAAAGGAATGTCATTAAGTGTCTGACAAAGGCTCTCCTTGGCGGTAATTCTGGCCACACGGCCCACTCCCTTCAACAAATATATTACTTTCAAGCAGGCTACATGTTAGCTACCCAGCCAGCCGAGTTCCGAAGAAGGCGACGCGAACGCAAGGACGCGACATCGACACCCGGAAGCTGCTCCAGCGGTGCCCAGCTTGCTGGACCGAAGAGCTAATAGTGAGAGCCAGACCACGACCATCTCACAAAGTCATATCCCACCAGGCTCTTCCAGATCCACTGGGATCATTTATTTACGGAAAAGTCTTTCTGCCTCAGTCTTGCTGCTTTCAAGCCATTTGGACTATTACCAGTTGTTTGTTACAGTTTGGTACAGATATGATAGGTAGGTACAGTTATCATTCTGATATGTACGACTGAAGGCTGACTGTTACAGTTTGGTACAGATATGATAGGTAGGTACAGTTATTATGCTGATATGTACGACTGAAGGCTGACTCGACTGCCACCAGTCATCGTGATTTACAACCCGATGCTAATGTGTATGAAAAACTACATTCATTTCAATAATTTGCATCATAACGAGCCGTGCAACCAGCAAAAGGTTTACCTGAGGCTTGGCTCCAATTACGGTCTGGTTCCAATATAAATGTCGTTTTCCATTACCTAAAATTACAATTTGGGTCAACGGGACCCCGCCTTTTTTGTCGGCGTCACTTGGGCGGCATCGTCATAACGAACCCATCGTCATCCGTCTTCGGTTCGTCGTAACGCTTGAATTGAATTAATCTATTTCTAGGCCTCTTATCCTCTACGAAGCCACCGCCTATATTTCTGAGTTTCTATCATATCAGCGCAAACCGAAAAAAAATCCCGATTGTGGCGGCTAATTAACTAGCATCTTTAATGGAAACCTATATTAAAATGCTGCAAAGGCATTTTTACCATAGAGATATTACACATAGAGATGCCATGCACTTAATCTGGCGGCAATAGGGTGGGGGACATTTAGTAGGTACCAATATTTTGGGTTCATAAAACAAGGAATATTTTTCATAATGTAACATTTTAAACAAAAAATCATACAAATTTGAATGAGATTTCAGAAATGATTAAAAACTATAACATTAAGCTCATGTCCTTGGTAGTTTGTGTCGAGTCACGAAAACCACAAAAACAATGACAAAAAAATGACGCTGATGCGACTCTTCTGCGCGGGCGTGAAAAAGCTATGGTATTATTTGCAGGATCTTTCTTTTCGCCAACAAATGTTTAGGTCCATTTGATAATTCACTATGTAATACTGTATATTCAAACAGGGCGCTTATTTCTGGGGATTGGCATTAATTCGCTTTAAAGACAATCTACTAGGTACCACATCCGGCGATATTGCTGAGAGTTTTGGTTGTGCAGCTTCGTTGGCAATACGGCAAAATGTTGAATAAGATTCTATAGACTTTTTGTGGCTTTATTTCAGCATTAAATCATTAATTGCTATATCACCTTCCAAGATGTGTAATGTTGTATTGAGATTCATTCATGCGGAATTATAGACCGAAAATTAGATGCATAAGATCACTTTCATATTTTCACTGTAGTGTTTGAGGATGAAACCAAAGCAAAAACTGGCGGCTTCATGTCGCAACTGTCGGAAGGGGCTTATGGGATGTCAACTGACGAACATTTATATGGGACACTTTATGCGGATGTCGAGGCCTCAAGACTCCCCTCCATTTTAGGAGTCATCTGTGTCTCCTTCCCGCTATGTTCAAGTGGCAAGACTTATTAACATGTACACCTCCACTCAGGGATATACTACTTACTAGTTCACCACAAGTATCGCTGGTTCATACTGATTGTATCCAACGACCACTTCAACAAGCAAACCACTCTCTTTGAACTTTTTACTTCATGTGTAGGTGCTTTATCTTTTCTTGCGCAACGATGTAGGTGCCCTGTCTATTGTTTTATCCGTCTCCTTCTTGAAAGCTTGAAGAATGACAGAAAGGTAGGTAGTACGTACTTCATGGTGGTTACAAAGATCCTAAATATTATCTTTAATAATATAATATTCCTTGTTACGACAAAATGCAGACACTCAAAAGATTTCAACTATCAATCATCTGAAAAACTGCGTCTTGGAATTGCGTTAGGGTCTAAAAAAGAAGTTATTTGCACGAGACAAAACTTGGATATGTCCTCTGGGCGCAAAGATGACATACCTTTCAACATAAAAGAGAAATTAACGTAGCACTTCGGCCTGCAAAGGCCATTTCGTGCCGGTAATTTAACCTTAAAATTTAACTGATGCATTGTTCATCATAGTTCATACACTTTGTTACAACTTAGATTACATCAACACATACAGATGCAAACGCAATACAAACACACGACAGAGTCATCGGTATCCCTATACATTCATGTCTAAATGGCGTTAATAAAGGTTTGTATTCAGCAAGAAAATAAAGTAAGTTTTAACAACTTTTTATTCGAGCTAATTGTTCTCAAGGGTGTGGCTAAATTGAAATCGGTCGCGTTTGTTTGACAATATTGTTCAAGAAGTATTTTGGTCTCTATACTTTGACAGTGTAAGCAGTAACATGTGAGACTGTTAAGTTTTCTTCGCAGTGTCTGAATCTTGGTCGGGATTTTGCGAGAAAACGTGGTTTGTGTGTTTAATGTATGGTCGATTCTTAACCTACAAAGTATTGTTTCCTCGTGTTCTTTCTTTCTCGATGATGAGAGCAAGGCTTTGTATCGGGCTTAATAGTACGCATTGTGTTATCGATGCGTCAGCCTGCACTGTTCTTGCCAAAATAATATTACTTTTCGGCCCGGATGTAGATTTGATTGGAATCAAAATTAGATGGTATATCTGTTATACGTATTAAGGCAAGTGATTGTTTTGCCGTACTGGTCCGCATCTCGTTTCCTCTGATAACCAAAGTGAACTGGGGACAATAAAAATAATATGAAAACCAGCATAGTATAGCTCAGCATGTAAGTTACGTATGTGAACTTGTATATGATGTGAAAACGGAGGATTAACAATAGATTGCAGTGCGGATTTAGAATCGGAACAAATAATAGCATTTGGTGTGCGAGATTGACGAACAGTTTTAAGAGCAAGATATAAAGCATGAAGTTCTGCTTCAAACACTGATGTTTCATCCGGCAAGCGACATTGCACTTTGTAGTGATTAACAAATACAGCATTTCCTGTGCGACTTCCAACTTGGATCCATCCGTATAAATAAAGCGAGTTTTCGATTTCGCGTATAGCTGGTGGACATTTTTGTTGAAGCCTCAATCTCAGAGAGATTGGCTTAGGCTGTCTCCGAGAGGAAGCCAGTTCAACAGGGGGATTTCCAAGGCGGACACGTTCAGCTCTGGCATTGGAATTATTCGAGGTAAATCACATTGAAGCTGATTTGAGAAAGTTGCAACTCGAGAGGCAATAGTACGCTCATTGCGCCTGTCGTTCCAGCCGCAGAGTTTAGTGGATCGTGGGAGATACTTCCAGTGATGCCAGGGAAGGGTGGTTTAGGTGCAGTTTGACACGAGCTGCGTAGCGGAGAGTTTTGTCCCATAGACGTAGGTGGAGTGGCGCTATGCCGGCATCAAATTTGGAGAGAGACGACGGTGAGGTTCTCATTGCTCCCAGGGCTACTCCTTAAGAAAGGCATTTTTGGCTGTGCGTCGAGCAGGTTTTTAAAGTCGAACACTGGCACTGGCATAGATTGTTGAGGTCCATATTACCTTTCAACTAAAGAGAAATTAAGCAAAATTATATGCAACACGGAATACAAGTAATTGACTAAACACATCATTGGACTTCACAGCCTTATTTGCTTCTGCGCCAGTGAACAGTCCGTTTCGCTTTGTTTTACGTGGTGATACTATGGTCGCTAGACAATAACGCTCCATAGTGGCCGCTTACGTGGCCATAACTGATTGGTGATAGGTCAGTGGATGTCATAGTGGTCGCCGAGAGTATGGCACTGAAGGGTGACACCCCTGACTCGAATCCGATATAATTTTTTGTGTGCGTCACGAAAACACATCAAGACGTTTAAAGAATAATAAAACGGTTAATAGCGACGTTTTTATGACCGGAAAGCGCCTAGATGGGTTGTAACAGAAATATATGAAAAACTTAGAAAATATAGGTGATTTTTTTAGCGTAAAACCAAATACCAGTCCCGCACCATTTCAGTGCGTCTTTTTTAAGGCAACAAGTTTCTCCTACAGATCCTATATAACAGCGTGCGCCGATGTCAATAACACTTTATCTGAGAAGATGTCATTTTTTAATAATTTTGTTCATTTTACTATTGCCTACAAAAACTTGTCTTCACATAAAGACAGTGGTTCAGTTAAGACACGGAACATCGAGATGTTCAGCAAAAATGTGCTTAAAAAGACCACTGAATTGCACGAAATCAGTGCTTCAGCATAGGCATGGCATCTCTATGTATAATGATCTTATGATTTTTACACCGCAATAAAATGGGATACATTTTTAGTCATTTCCAGCCGAACCCCACTAGTTATTATTTCGGTGACGTGCCCTGCGGAATGGTATGAGATACAACGTTATAATTACTTACAATTGTGCGTGTGTGTGTGTGAGTGCGTGTGCGTGTCGTGTGCGTGTGCGTGTGCGTGTGGTGTGCGGTGCGTGTGTGTGTGTGTAATGTGTATTGTGTATGTGTATGTGGTGTGGTGTGGTGTGTGTGTGTGTGTGTGTGTGTGTGTGTGTGTGTGTGTGTGTGTGTGTGTGTGTGTGTGTGTGTGTGTGTGTGTGTGTGTGTGTGTGTGTATGCTACGGAATATCGCGTTATCAAGTGTGTTTTTTATACCGATTTTTTTTCTCGAAAAAAGCTGTTTTCTCGATTTTTGTTTAAAAAACGAAAACCTGTATTTTCAAGCTCGAATACCAAAATAAGATGAACGGCCCAGATCCGGGGCGAAAAAATGTACCCTTTTGCCACAAAAAGATCCCCCCCACACACGGAGAGAGTCTGGATCCGCCAGTGCTTACACATTCACGGCACCTGGCAAAATTGGTCCCTGGTGGCCGGGCCGGGCGGAGCCAGTGGACCGGCTCACCGCGATGGAAACCATCGGCCCAGTCAGTACACACGGCTCCCAGCAGAAGGCCGATGGAGCACGGTGCAGTCTGCCGCCAGCCGTGCGCCCGACAACACGTGCCGGCTCCAGTCGACAAAGGTGCTGGTCATTGGAGATCAGAAGCGCCGGAGGTGACGGTCACTGGAGCTGACGATGTGTGGATGTGTAAAGGAGGTTGCAAGTTTGAAGAGCTGCTAGACTTAGAGAAGCTTTGAGAGCTGGGGCGGTACTCCGTCACGAAAGCTGCTGAGTTGGGTGTACGTCTTTGGGTCCGGTTGGTTGGAGAAGGTCCCTGCGAGTATTAGCTGAAGAGCTTACGTGTGGTGTGACGCCTAAATCTCACGACTCCGGCGGCGTGTGTGTAGTCTGAGGACTCCAGACATGCAGGAATAGTAGCCGAAGCTTAACCGGACGGCTCCGGACACATATTGTCAAGTTTTTCGCTAGAGAATTCCGAACACACGCGACACAGCTCAGCAAGGAAAGCAAAGCCAAAAGTGAGTAATATCGGGAGTAAAACAAGTAAAAAGTGATAATTGTTGGCATTAGAACAAGCACGTGAAACAAGTTAGCAATGCCAAATAAGGCATCATTACGTCAACGGCAATATTGTTATTTACAAGACCGTTATGCCTGGTGGCAATTCAAATGGCAGTGTTGATCGGCATTTTGTATGCATTTTTGGTATTAGTGGTGAATGTCAATCAAAGGCGCCGCCACGTTTTGAAAGTTGGAGGAACGGATGAATTCTGAAGTCGATTATTTCCATATGCAACGCCCTAGGCTTAATGTTAAATCTGAAAATGTTGGTGGACTTGTCCCCCGTTCCCCCTCCATCGTCTATTATGTCAATTGCTCTATAACAAAGTTAGTAATAAAACCAGGAACGATAGCACCAAGAGAGGGGGAGCTGGAGAGCTGGAGGCCAGGCCTCCCGAGAATCATCACCCCAGGATCGCTCCGCCCCCTCAGATTAACATTATTTTATCATAAGTCATATGCCATTGGGGGAGGCAAGGACCTGACTGGCCCCCAAACACTGACTACCCCCCCCCCCATACAAGTTTGGTGGCGACACCCATGGTTCTATCTGTAGCTATGTTAGCATGTAATATAGTGAATGTGATGAATAGGTACTCTTGTGTTAAGAACCTACATCATATCATACAATTCTGATAAGTACCTACATGATATGAAACTTGAAAGGTGCCTATGTTGAACGAAGTGTTGCTTCCCTACTGGATCAATATTATTATATATACATATAAACAACATTTAGTGCATGGCCGAAGACTCTT
>VOPJ01000903.1:0-29781 GCA_014673585.1 Semibalanus balanoides
AACGGGTGGCGTTAAATGACGATAAATCCTGTTGGCGTTTTAATGGGTGGCGATCACAGCGATATATTGTTTCTGTTAGCAATAATATTTGCTGTTACCGCTCGTCCTCTGCCGCACCAATTACAGTTCACTGGCTGGGTCTGAAGAGCTGTATTCACTTCACCACGGTCATAGACACTCCATCCACCAGCGCCCGCCTCCAAACCGACTGATCCAGCCGAGACCCAGCCGTCTCGGCTGCCGGCTCGGCTGCCGGCTCGGCCAATCCCCTCCGGCAGTGGCCGGTGTCGCGCCGCACGGGCGAGGCCAGCGCGCGGGGTCGGAGTGCGCTACCACGCAGTGGCGGCGCACGAGCGAGGCCAGCGCGTAAGGAGGGGGAAAATACTATTCCGCGGCAAGCTCGAGCCTGCGCGACGAGGTGTAATTACCTGCTTCAAATGCCTACCACATAACACGGGAGGTCCGCCACGGACCTCAGGTCCGCCAAAAAGTTAGCCCCCACCACTTGAAAAAAAAGTTCGCACGCTCCGGCCTTTTGGGGGAGGGCATTGGCAAAGATGCCCCCTTGCGACCATTTCTCTGGTGCTGGGCCACCGGTACACACCCAGTAGCACACATTACTTTCACGACGTCGGGACAACGTCTTCACAACGTAATCACGTCGTATGAACGTTGTCATGAGTCATGTCGCTATCAACATTGCCATGACGTTATGACAACGTTGTGTGCTACTAGGGCAGTGCGACACAAAGGGTCAATGCGAGATCTCTAAACATTTTTGGATTTGGCTGAAAGTTCGTATTTAGTGGTTTGTCATCCAACCAATACCACCATTTTTTTTTTTTTTTAAATAATTACTGCGTGACACCCTACTGAGCACTCGCTGCGTATCTGTAGCGCTACCTATACAGTTAACTCGGCTGTACGTATCTGTACACCCTACTGAGCACTTCGCTGCGTACCGTTGACACCCTACTGAGCACATCGCTTGCGTATTCTGTTGACAACCCACTGAGCACTCGCTGCTATAAACTGTGACACCCTACTGCACTCGCTGCGTTTATCTGTGACACCCTACTGAGCCCACTCGCTGCGTATCTGTGACAACCCTACTGAAGCACTCGCTGCCGTATTCTGTAGCGTACCTATACATTAGTAAGTTACAACTTAGCATTCGCCACGAATACTAGCGTCAGTTTATACACTAAACAATCTGTGTATCTAGCGCTATCTACAGATCGAGCAACCTGTTTGTGATTCACTCGTAGTTCCACGAGACGACCACCGCATTTCCAACGATCTATTTCCTAAGCTTTCTCCAAAAAACTCCAGTTAGTGGAAACACAACTGAAGGAGATGATAATTAAGAAATATATTTGTTAGAAATATGTATTCGACGCAACAAAAACGTCGCCACCATGAGCGAGGAGTGCCAATGTCAGCACCATGTCTATGAGTGGCTGAGGGCTCTCAGCACCGCGTGTCCCGGCAGCAGGCAACAGACAGCAGCCTTAGTAGATGGAACAGTCGGCAGTGGAGTACTGCGTGCAGATGTCTCGCTGTGACCTCGGAGAACGCCTCCGACTGGTCCAGGCCGGAGCCGGTGATGAGGTTCTTCATGTTGCAGAAGTTGGTGCCAGAGTCATACACGGCGTAGAATGTCTCCGAGGTCGAGTAGCCCTGGAATCAGAAACACACCTTCTGCTTAGGGAATCTAAAAGCCAGGTAGCTTTGGTCGTTGAAGAAAACTCGGCGAAAACAAAACAGCGCCTATGCAAATAATGGTTGTCTTATGAGAGAAAGAAAGTCGTCCTGAACTCAAGACTTCAATGTTATTTTAGTTTGAACGTCGGAAATTTCCCAGACTCATGGCGCTTTTACTGCTATTACTACTGGTTTGTCACCACTCACGTGCATGGAGCAGGTGCTGTCGGCGGCGTCGGTGAAGGTGAACTCCAGATCGTCGACGTAGCCGGCCACCGGGGTCGTATGCGTGGCCTTCACCACGTTACCCTCGGTCGAAAGGTACTGCCAGGCGCGAACGGTATAGGTCAGTCGTGGGACTGAGGGAAGCTGCTGACTTAGATTTACCAAGGTAGTGGCATTCTCGACTCCTACAATACATTAAGCTTTAAAATAGGATTAACTGCGTATCCTCAATCTTATCCCGTCCAAGTTGATGTCCGTTTTTTAGACATGTTAGTGACTCATGGTTAAATATGAACGTTTTTGGTATGTGTTTGGATACAACGCAGCCAAGGCTTAACAACACCACTTACGACTACGATATAAGTAAGGGGAATCGTCATAAATGTTCTGTAATAGTGAACCTCATTCGCCAATAGCGAGGTACGCAGGCTGGACGCCGTTCAATTTACCTCGTACAGGCACTTCTCGCCACCGTCGGCACAGCCGTCCGGGCCAGACCAGGCGTTCATCTGGTCAATGATAGCCTGCATCGCCTCACCGCAGGACACACCGAACGTCCTGAGAACAGCACGACGTCCGGTCAGAGACAGCAAATGTACGGTCAGAGACAGCCAATGTACGGTCAGAGACAGCCATCTTAGATCAGAGACAGCCAACGTACGGTCAGAGACAACTAACGTACGGTCAGAGACAGCCATCGTACGGTCAGAGACAGCCATCGTACGGTCAGAGACAGCCAACGGACGGTCAGAGACAGCCAACGGACGGTCAGAGACAAACAACGGACGGTCAGAGACAGCCAACGTAAGGTAGGGGATTGCAAAGTACATGCGTACCGAAGGTGGGACCATGTTAAGCTCTCTCTGTTATTCGTAGGACTAGCTCGTTATGGTTCACCGTTTGTAGCGTGTTCTCAACAAACGTCCTTTTACTACAGCGCTCGCTCGTGAGAAGTCATATTTTATCTTTTACACTTCTGTGGTAGCCCTCTACGTTTATCTAGGACCCACCAGCATGAACATCATATAATCCCACAGTTGTGACACCCTGAAACCAAAAACCTACCAGTCAGCCTTGCAAGAGGCGTGGAGCGGGGCGCCGATCTGGCCAGCAGAAGCCACCGCCACCGTCACCGCGAGCAGCGTAGAGAAGAACATGTTGTACGTGAAGAAGCGGGCTTCGTGTCTGACTAGGAGTGCGGGACCGAGCAGTGTGTGCTGAGGTTCGCGGTGGGTGGCGTTTTAACAGGGTCGTTATCAGGTACCACCTGGCTGGGGCTTTTCGGTCTCCCACAGGGCCGTGGGACTCCACTGGCCGTGTTGCGACACGGATGCGTTGGAACATGCGTGCTGGGGCCTGTTGGCAGCTGCGAACTTCGTATCGGCGTCTGATAGTAGTTGCTGCCCTAGATTTCCGACTGTAGTAAGTAAAAGTGAGAGTCATTATATAACGAAATGACGTTTCCTGTAACGTTTCCACAGAAACTGTAGTGCAAATCCGGACTGTTTGTGCAAATCATATGTGCTTATAAAATGTAGTTCTTTGTACCTGCAAAGGTTGTAAATGACATTCGTTTGGCTAAATTATCCAAATATATTCATCTTTTTTCTCAAAAGCAGTGGCGGCGGAGGCCCCTCCCCAGCCATGAAGAAGGCTGGGGAGGGGCCAGGTTCCCCCATCAAAAGAGGTTGGGACTGGGTAGCAAACATGTATTTTTGCCCCCCACCCCAAAAAAGGCTCACGTCAACAATAACATTTGTAGAGGTACGCAGTACGCACCATACGCAATACGACGCATTGATGAGAATGCATATTCAGGGCATAAGACTATAAAATTTCGCGCCGCTGCACGGCGCAATTTATTTCAGAGTTTCTGGTCTTGAGCCTAAAACATATTCGAAGATGGTATAGCTGATTCCGAATTGTTGTCGCTGGTTCCATAGTTGGTATGGCCCATGCCATACATGTCATACTGAATTTTTCGTCCTTTTAACGTGCTTTTTTATCCGTTTTGTTTGGCCCTTTCAACGCTCGGGAAGGGGGCCTTTGAGGCGCCGATCCCCTGGACGGAATCCTGGCTACGTGCCTGTTTCAAATTCAAAGTTTTAAAAGCGTTCCATGCTTATAATGGTACGTACTAAAGTACTTGGTACGATTCACTGTCTTGAAGCGAAAAATTAGTCTGCCTTACGCACTGCTATTTGTATTTACCCATAAGGCATATACTATGTAATTACCAGGGCGAAGTATAAATATGCAGTTTAAACGACGAGGCGAAGCCGAGTCGATTAAAATATATATTTTCTGAACGGATGCTGAGAAATGACTGCCAGTCGAAGTGGTTAAAAATGATTTGGCAAACGAGACCGAAGGTCGAGTGACAAATCTTTTTGACACCGAGACTGCGTCCAGTGACCGGGGGGGGGGGGTCAAGTTGTGACGTAGCCGTGACGTCACCATTGCAAGGAGAATCCCGCTCTCCCAATGATAAGGCAATGCAAAGTGACAGAAAGTTACCCCCCTTTTTATTTGTTGTAATCTAAAGATAGATGAACAAAAGTTTTATGCTCAATGGAAAGCCTCGTCTCTTCAATATTCCTGGCATGGTAATCCGATTTTACATGAGGCTACCAACGTCCACCAATACTTCGGCGCGTTCCGGCGGGCCGACCACGCCGGCCGAGCCGCCACGGCGCAAGCTTGAGACTGAACCGCGCCTTCCCCTCTGCCGTGACGAATATCCAGTTCTTTTCCTACATGATATACATGTGCCGTACATGCAGAAACCCGAACTTTGACTTTTAAAATGCATCCAGCTAGGATAATACAAAATGACAAATACTTCTCTGTCAAAAATGAAATAACGCCAGCAGACGCCAGCTCGTTCACGCAAACAACGAACCTTAATGGTTCTATTTGCCGTAGCAGATGGCCGCCCAAAGGGTACCGCTGTGAGCCAGTATCTTTTTGACGTCGGCCAAAGCTTACAAATACCAAGTCAAGTTTCATATAACAAAATTATTACGAAATATTATTTAATTTATTTTTTATTAATGAAAACAATGCAATAAAAAATTGTTTGCAACATCAAAACACCCTAACTCACTAAGTGAATCCGCAAGGCCAACTGCCTGCAAAAAATTCAGCTGTTAAGTTCGCGCAGCTTTCGACGCAGAAGACGCAGGTGATTCGAAATTTTGCTCATCGAATGCAAATTGGTGTTACAGCTGACTAATTAATGTTTATCATATTAAATAAGTATTTATGACAATGCTCGAAAAACATGTTATGGTTTTAATTAAGTGAAAAATTAATTTTCATTCTAATTAAACAAACAACTGTATTAAAATATTACTCGGAAATATTTTTCGACGAGGCTACCATATCCACTAATATGTTTAAAATCTAGGTTAATGTCAGAGTTATTCCAAAAGCCATACCAGAACTAGTTTGAATATGGTAAACATAGTCAGTTATGTTTAGTTCGAACCAGCCGTGACGTAACGCCAAAACTTGATCCTACTCATTGAATATATATACTCTGGTCATGACCAGCAGAGTTCAGAAAGGTATTTTTCTCATGCCGGGGTATACTTAAAGTATAGCACGATCCGGGCAGGAAAATGTCGGGCCAAGAAAATTGTTCGAACGCGAATTCCCATGTTATTTGATAGGCCAGGGCAGAAACAAAAAGTTTCTTGACCGGCTTTGTCCTGCCCGGCTCAACTTAATAAGTTACTAAACTAATATTAACTTAATGATGAATAGGCTCGTGCTATACTTAAAGCATATTCTCCGGCATGTAGGAAAATCTTACTGCCTAAGAGCCTGAAAGACATTATCTGGAAACTCAGTTTTGCAAAATTTAGCTTGGTCCTCGGCTTCGCACTCGGACCTCCGCTAATTTAGCAACCCTGGTTTCCAGATAAAATTTTCGTCGGCCCGGTCAGTAATATATATTCTCATACCGGTAAGTCAAAAATGTTAATCCCTAAATGGAAGAGAGCTTCTAGAGTGCCAGAATAAATTTTCCCACGACTCTTATTCTGCCACTGTTTTGAATAGGACATTTACAGTCGATGCCAATTTTTTTGACACCGAAGAACTGGCAATCATGAATCAGGCAGAGTTCGAAAAGGTAATTTTTCTCCATAACCGTAGTAAAAAATGTTAATCCTCCTAAATGAAAGAGCCTTCTAGGTGCAGAATAACAGTGCAGAAATAACATTTTTTCCACACTCTTATTCTGCACTGTTGAATAGGACATTTAACATGTAAACCCAAAAGAGAGGTATGATAATATAGTTTTATGCATGAGTGACAATAACGATTCAGCTTATGAACAACTGCCGAAGGCGACTTCATAAACTGAATCTGTAATGCCACGAGTGCATACAACGATTTAGTACATGGCCGTCCGGTACCTTTTCAAGAGTTCAATGCAGGTTCATTGCGATTTTTCAGGAGATCAATGGAAGATCATTGACAGGAAGCTTAGCAGTGTATTATAACTTTTGGTAGAGTAATGACACTCCAGTTAATACACGGCTAAAACTATGCACGTGGCCAATGGGAAAACAGTTTTGTGTCATGCACTAACGCATCTTAATACATCCCGAGTGTTGCAGATCTTTATATAGTTACGCATCTGCATTTGAAAACGTGCATTTAAATCATCAGTTTTGCTTAGACCCGGACGGCGAACTATTTAGTGTTTACGATTAAAAAATATATATACTATATGTTTTTCCCATCCATTTTCAACCAACGGTTATATAATGCACTGCAATGCACACAATGCAACATTTACCTTTATCATATGTCTCAGTATGTTTTTAACATTAGCACGAGCATGTGGTAAAAAGTTTTCAGCTCTCAGAAACTCAATGTTAAGTCAATTGGTAAAAGCTTTCGGCCCGTCGGGCATTTACATTTTACCAAACTATTTTTACACAGTTTTCAAAACGGAGGTAGACATATGATAAAATAAATACCACACATAGGCCGATATAATTTCTTTAGTACCTCGGTCGTTGTGGGATTTTCCACCCTCGACCTTCGGTCTCGGGCGGAAAATCCAACGACATCGGTCCTAAAAAAATCATTTTATCGGCCCCGTGTGATATTTTTTAATACCGTTTATCCATAAGCAATCAATACACGTTTCTGAAAACCGTGATGCATTCTGCGGATTAAAAATATTTTAACCGGCAGCTTACTTCCACAATCCACAGCAACACATAGGTGAGTGTTATAATGTTAAATTCATAGTATACAAGTTAATATGCTAGAAAAATTATGGCAAATTTTGTGAAAACAATTATATGCTTAATCTGAATGGGCTGGACCTGGCATGGGCCTCAATATTATTAATTTGACTGGGCCTGGTCTGGGCTTGGGTTTGGTCTTCATGTGCCTGGGCTGGACTGGGCCGGGGGTTGGTGGGCCAATGACGATCTCTGTTTCGTATCTCCATACTTGATAAGCTTCTCATATTTTATTTCATATGCCATAGTTGCTGGAAGGCCACAGTATTCCCTTGGGTTGACCACATCCCGCAACGGGATATGGTCAAATGCTGCTGATTACATAGTACATACCACATACCTACCTAGCTAGCCAACGTTGTTATGATCCGTCGGATAAAATCACTAGCCCTGGCCGTTAGGTCGCAACCATGGTCATTGTAGATACTGGGTCGCAACTATATTGCACCTAATTGAATTTGCATTGATGCTGAAAAGTGACCTTGAGCATGTGTATGCTTAAGCTTTCAAATGCTGAAGCTCAAGAGCAGATACAGTCGTGGGCCTTGAGTGGGGAGTGGTAGAAGACCAGCAGCCGTTAGCAAATAAGTTGTTGACCAGGGTAGCAGACCGTCAGCTGTCAGCGATAAATTGCTGACCGGGGTTGTGGGGACTTAACGTCTTGGGGGCAGGGGCGTCGTCGATAATTTTTAAATGAATAATTCCAGTTGAATTGACGAAAAATAAAGAAAACCCAGTTGTATGCGTATACTTTTACAAAAATGCCTTAACAGCATCATTTGTAATGTTTATTTTCATACTAAAGTAGCGGACTGCTTGTTGATTCAACTTTTTGGAACGATTCAATCACGATTCATTTTGGAACAAGATTGATTCATTTTCCGTTGCATTCATGGATGAAAAAATGCGAAATGATTCTTTCCGATTCAAAGCATCTAAACATATTTTGATCAATTCACGTTTGATTCAACATTGAAACAACATTACAAACTTGTTTGATTTAATCAGTTTTGTCTCTATGCGGGGTTTGATTCAATCACGGTTCATGAATAAAAAGATTCGGTGAAAAATCAATATTTTTTAATCAAGAGATTTTGATTGAACGATTCCATTTCGATTCAATCAGAGTTGAATCAATACAGTCGGTATAGAAGGTACCTACTTGTTACTTAGCACCGCCTAGCAGCGTACAACTTTTACGCGTTTGTCTGATAAACCCCAGAAATATAGGCTGTAAGCCTTGTAGAAGATAAGAAGCAAAAACTGCTGTTCATTTAGTTCGGCGTTACGACGAACCAAAGGCGATGACGATGGCTTCGTTATGACGATGGCTACCGATGTGACGCCGTGAAGAGGCGTGAAATTTTAATTTTAGGTCGTCGATTTTGTAATATTGGAACCAGACCGAAAGTGGAGCCAACACTCACTAACCACTTTTCCTGGCTGCACAGTGCACAAATGCACATCTCGGTAAGTATTGAAGTATTGAGTATTAGTATTGAAATCAAGGTAGTTTTTATATGCACTAGCTTCGGATAGTAAATCACGATGACCGGTGGCGGTGGCAGTCAGCACTCAATAGTCAATAGTACATTATCATATGTACTATTGAGCGCTGACTGCCACCCTTACCGGTGGCATACAAAATCATATACATATTACATATGTACCGATCTGTAACAAGCGGCTGGCAACAGATACAAAAATTGACAGCAGCAAGAGACAGAAGTCAGAACGAATTTTCCGCGCATAAATGGTCCCTGTGGATCTGGAGGAGCTTGTGGAGATAGCTCGGGGAGATGGTCCTGGCCTGGTCCCCGCTACATATAAGCTCTTCGGTCCAGCAAGTTGGGTACCGCTGGAGCAGCTTCTGGGTGTTGATGTCCACGTCTTTGCGTTCGCGTCGCCTTTTTTCGGAATTCGGCAGACTAGCTTAACCTGTGCCCTGGTGGGCCTCCGAGACAACTTCGCCATGGTGTCTGGGGGGGAGGGGTAAAAATGATTCCCCTCTCTAACTCAAAAACGAAAAGGGATAGAAGGACGCGGAAAAAAAACGTTCGAAAACTCTCAACATGTATGTACATTCGAACTTACAGAGACTATTTCTAGCTAAGGTCAATATTGAGGTCGCCAGAGATCATCAAAGGTCAAAATTCACAGTTTTTGAACTTTGCTTCGAACAACCCCCGTATATCTCGTGAATTATGATAGCTAGGAACAAACGAAAAAACAACGAAAGCGCATTAAAAATGCAATCGCATTGGGTGTCCCAAAAATTTAGCTCAGATCAATAGTTAAGGCTCCAGAGGTCATCGAAGGTCAAAAATGCAAATTTTGGTAGAATGTATATCCCTGAATAATTGTTTATCTGAAAAGGATAAATTAATTATTTTAACACCACCGGAGTTTGTCTTGTCGAGCAATTTGATAATCATATACTAATTGACCTGTAAGGTATAATTTCAATAATTTTTACCTCCAGTTTCAAGGTCATTTTTGGAGTGACCCGGGTTGCCATGCTGCATTGTGACAGGACGCGTTCAGACGAGACGAAACACAGTGGGTCGTCCGCTCGGTCTCTATCTCTTTTCTAATCAATAGTTATTAGCAAATCATTGCTGATGACCTCAGATGACCTTGTTGAGATCACTGAGCAACAATTGCACCTTGATCATCCAGAATGAGCTATAATTGCATGATTCTGAAATAATTAGCCTGATTCAATGAATATTCTCTGAATAGGAGGCATTTGTTTATTTTCTCGTTCACTTATAATGGGGAGTTCAGGAAGTTGACCTGACCTTAGGTCACCGATGCAAGAAATCCAGGATACATGAATTGTAGGTACTTATGATCTTATGAAATCCTGCTAGTTTCAAATCTGTTGGACAAAAACTGTGGCTTTGGCACGATCACAAACATTTTGAAAGGAAATGTCACTTACAGTGACCTGGTGACCTGACCTGCGATGACCTCAAAACAATGTCTTAACAAAATGTGGGCAATTAATTTTCAAACAGCTGTCCAAAATTTGGCGGCACTGCCGCCTTTTCCCGTTATTCCGGAAAAACATCAGGGGGGTCAAAATGACCCCCACCAGGGCGAGGGTTAACATCTAGCCCGCTTGAAAGTTAATATGTTGTGAAGGGAGTGGGCCCTGGGGTCAGACATTACTGCTAAGGAGAGCCTCTGCAACATCTAATGTAATTCATTTTACCATTTACCAAATTTATATTAGCAATTCAGTTGGGGTCACTGAAGGGAAATGCTCCAAGAAAGAGCGCTCTAATTTTAGAGTTTGATGCATTGTAAGCGGTCGCGAAAAAATGCCTTTTATAAGCAGCTGTTGCGTAGCACTGCGACCACTTAACACCCATTATTGGATATATGGTGACAAAATACTTCAAACTTGCTTATAATTGATCCGTTAAATTTATAATGGATATGTCACTGGCAGTAAACAGTTCAAATCCCTGTTCTATTTTGGATACCTGCCGTTGCCTTGTGCTGAAAACGCTCAAAAAAGACGCGGAGTAAGTCGTTGTGAAAATCAGATATTCATGATTATTTGAGAAAAAAAACACATCAGTCCATTGTAAGAAAAGTTACCATTTTTTGGAAAAAAATAAACTTAAATTGAGACCGAAACTTAATAGGGTAAGCTTAATTAAGATTGTTTGAATATAAATTTGTACCATTATTTTTTCACTAATATTTAGGAATTCAAGGTCAATTTCATGTGCATCTGATTTGTAGAGCGCTTTACTAGGAAAAAAAAACAGATTTGGATCACTTTTGTATCCATTACTTCTTTGTTACTCTGAACATTTTGCAACCAATTTATGCGAGTTGGTTTTAGGTGAAAAGAAGATGTTTCATATAAGATGCTCTAATGTTATAGCTTACATGTATGGCAGGCTCTGGACGTCCATCGGCGCTATTTTTTAGAGCGCCTTCATTTTGAAGCATTTCCCTTCAGTGTCCTCAACTGAAATTGGAAAAATTTGTGTCATGGCGCGAAGTGTAACGAAATTTGCCAGTTTTGGCTATGGATAGCTGAACTTTGAGTACCTACTGCAAATTCATTTTTTTACGATAAATTGTCTACATTTTTATCCCGTTTGGAGGGGGAGGGGGGGGGGGCAAAACATAGTTTTTCCCCCTCTTGAACGGTCTTGGGGGCATGACCCAGTTTCCCTCCCTTGATCCGCCTTTGCTTAAGCTTATCATTTGTAACAAGGCCATTCATTCGCAGCATGCTCTAACAAGCCGGAAGAGATTATATAAGTTCTGCAATACTTCAAAGGTTAGCTACTATTCAGCTCCATCTGGTTAGATCAACTACTTCATACTATTTCTCTCCATCTGCAATTTGCTCTCTTGATGATGTCATCGTCCGAAAGCCGCCAATACCACCTGTAATTAGCTGAAAGGTCGTACCGATAACGACGAGTTTTCAGTTGTCTGCTGCGCAGTTATCGACTTACATTCGGGTCCGGCGAGGCTCTCAGTCAGCACTGAAGTGGTCATACGTCACTGGATCACTGAAGTGGTCATACGTCACTGGATTATCCAGACCGACTCGGTGACTCTAATGGCCCGCGGCAGGCTAGCGTCAGACGGGTGACGAAGACGAACGGCGCGGACTGCTGACAGCCTCTGAACCAGCCGCTGCGCTGGTCCGGCCACCGCGCTGAGGGAGGGCTATCACCCCGGCCATCTCTACAGGAGTACGGCGGGGTGTATCTGTTGACATGTGTCCCCAGCGGGGGTGTATCTGGTGACATGTGTCCCCAGCGGGACGTATCTGGTGACACGTGTCCTCGGCGGGGGTGTATCTGGTGACACGTGTCCTCGGCGGGGGCGTATCTGGTGACTGGCACCCTCTAGTTGCGGTGGGGACTATCTTACAGCGGCAAATGGTCTCCTGTCACCTGTGAGAACGTATCTGGACATGGGCCCACTATTAGTGGAGTCCCATGTCTAGGCAACCGGTGACTGGTGCACCACCATGGTGGGGACTGGGTGCAAGTACGGAGATTGCACGTAATAGGTATTACCCCGTCCGTGCTCGTCTGTATAATGACATACCGGCATATATATTCTACAGCATGGACAACTTGGCGACGAGTGACAGCCCGTGCAGAACTCTCTGCGACATGAGTTGATATGTCGCTGTAAGCCGGTTGCAAAATGCTGCCATATTCTCGGCAATGGGCTTGAGAACGTGTGGATGCATATATTTCTATACCGACCATCAACGGGGATTAAGTTGTCGGACCTTCAGACGACCTGGGCTGAGCCGCGGAGGAGTGGCGTCTCTCCAGGGATCGGGAAAACTCGCTTCAACTTGATTTTTTGTAAGGTAATGCCAATATTATCTCACTGATACAGGAAATGTCTGGTCCCTACAACTACAAGGATGAGGCATATTGGGTTCATGCTTTCTTCCACTTCCACCGCTGCTGCGCAACGCCAGTGGATACCGATGGTCCGATGGCTTTATCCAACGGTAACCTCGATAGGTACTGAATGACTAACCAGCATTCCAAACAGGATGATTTAACATTCGAGCGTCTGCTGCCATCCTATAGGCCGGGTCAGGGGGGGGGGGGCAGCTGCCCCCAACATTTTCGGATTTTAACATTACGCCTCTGGACGTTGAATGGAAAGAATCGATTTCAAAATGTCGTTTTCCCCAACTTCAAATGAGTTCCTACGCCTCTGTGCCATCCAGCTGAAAATGAAAACGATGGGACTAGTTAAACAGACCTACTAATTCCAGCCGTAAGTTCGCATACCTATAGTTAAAGGGACATTGCCACCTTCCCCAAGTTTGAGTATTATCTCCACCATTGACCTAATCCTCAAATACTTATCCAAAAGTTGACGAAATACAAAAGCAAATTATTACGATACATTTCGAGCACGGTTCTTCGTCTGTCGTTAACCCTAAACCACTGAACTCTATAGCGATGAAAGGCGCATTGGCTGGAAGACTGGTCTAATGACGGTGGCCATATTGGCACTCACAAAAGCAGTCGACGGCCTGTGTTAACCCGTGCAGCGTAGGGGTCTCCAGCCGAACGCGCGGCGTAGGGGAGGGGGGTAAATTTTACCCCCTCGTATCTTCCGAACCAATAGCCGCAGCGAAACGCGCAAGGCGGCGATCAAAAGCTCTCAATGAAACGAATCGAATGCATACCCGAAAATTTTCAAGTTAGATAAAATGTCAGGTCACGGTCAGGTAATATGGAGAGTTCGAGTTAATTGAGTAAATGGCTCATACTTTCAATTATAATCCTTTGATTAAGACAATCAATGCACATAAAGCTCTCAAAGGTGTAATACACCTCCTGCATTAAGTAAAACTGAATTTGCATGCAAAGGTCAAGGTCAAGATCAGGTCACAAAAGGTCACTGTAACCAAGAGCTCAACGAAAGTCTTGTGACACATGTTTCAGGGGTTATTTTACACGTAAAAATCGATAGCAACAGCCATTTGTTCAACTTGACCCCATAAAAGGTCAAGATCAGGTCATCTAAGGTCAAAACTGGAAACTGATTAATATGAATAAAAAATGCATGTTTCTAGGTCAGTTTTGTCTCATAAATACAACAATGACATTTATATATCTGTATCAAGGTCAAAAATAAAAAAAGTTATTTTTGAAAAATGACGTCATTACCTACTTCTGCTTGGAGAGCAATCAGTCACTGAAAAATGAAGATATTACTTTGAAATTTGGCTGAGGTATTTCTTACACTTGGTTCTCTTATATTAATTCCGTTTTTATAAGACCTTGAAAAATTTCAATTTTTTGGGTAAATTTCCGAAAAAATCAGTTTTTGGATTTTGGGGGGTCAAAAACTCAAATTTTTGGAAATCCGAAATAAACATTTTGTAGAGACTCAAATTTCCTTCCATGAGCTGTTTTGCTTTTGCAATTTGCATTTAAGTTATGTTTTCTACGATGCATCAAACATTGATCGTTATTCAACCCAAAATGGCATGACATGACTTCACAAAACGCCATTATCTTCCAGTTCTGAGTTATTTTCAATGAAATTTTTTCAGGAAGACTGTGCAAATTGATGTTGAATCCAGGTACTGAAACTTTGACGCCGCTTTATCTGCTATAGTTTTTCAAGTTATTGCGTAAAATTCCGGGAGGGGTAATGTATTTTACCCCGCCTACGCCGCGCGGGTTAACGCCGCGAGTTACCTGGGGGTCTATTTTATAGCCCCCTCCTCGTTATTTTCTGCAATCAGTCTCCTTAACCAACGTAGGTATCGTGACCAAACTTTCAGTACCTTGTCCCGATCAATTTGACGCATTCTGCCTATGGAAAAAGATGAGACATGATAGGTCAACGCGGAAATGACGTCAGAGTGAACGTCATGTTCTTGACGTTTTTTGTTGAAAAAATGAGGGTTTGCGGGAAACGCTGCCAAAGTACAGTTTTTAAAGATAAACTCAAATTGTCATACACAAACGACAGGTATTTCAGTTGGGCTATCAGACTGCTATCTCGGATTTTCGAAGAAAATGAAATTCAAATTTTTTGAGAAATCCAAAGACATTTTTTTGTTTTTTGAAAATTTCAAAGCAAAAAGTTCGAATTTTCGGAGAAAAAAAAACGGATATAGTAATTGAGTTGATCCGCAATGAATGTTGTGTAGGCAAGTTTGAAGTCAATATCTTCAAAAATGACTGAGTGACAGCCTTTCAAAGACAAAATTAGACCACCTTTACTGCATAACAATAAGCAAAAAAGTGCATTTCCGTTTTTTGCTTTTTCTTCAATTTGTATGTAAAAAACAATGTTCTAAGGCCATTTTTCGCGTTCTAACCGATAAACGAACCATAAACATGTGTTACAACTCCTAATGACCGTAATCTTCAATTTGACCTCGTGACCTCGGATGACCTTGACTTGACCCAAGGTCAAAATTAACTTTTAATGGTAATTAGAAGTGTCAGATACACGAATCATACCGATTTACCCACTTATTATGCCGGTTAAATATTGTATTTTTTGCGCGACAATGCGAACCACCGGACTTCGATGGCACGGTTCAAGCGCATTTATTTGAACGTGACTGTGACGTCATCGGTGACTTGAAGGAAAACAATATTAGGCTTCCCTGGACAATTTGATAGGGCTATTCGATTCGCTTCGAATTTTAAGATCGGTCTGGTAGTTTGGAGACTCAGAGGGGGGAGGGGCTATAAAATAGCCCCCCCCCAGTACTCGCCGTTATGAAATTACTCCAGTAACGCGCTGGTTAAGATTAGGCATTCCGGCCGGGCGGCACAGCTCCAGACTGACATTTTAACAATATATTTGAGGCGAACTACTGGTGGTAGCGCAATAAATGACTACACCACACATGTTCCAAATGAATGCAAACTTTAAAGTTTTTTAAGGACATGACAAAAATATTTCACCTTGAATCATTCTGCATTCAATTTGGAACATTGTGGTGGTAGCCATATTGCGCTATCGCCAGTATCAATATATTGTAAAATGTCATCCTGGGTGCCTATCCTTAAACACAGGCCGCCGACTGCTTTTGTGAGTAACAATATGGCCGCCGTCATTAGACAATTCGGTCAATGTGGTCGCAGCGGCATAGCCTCCCTGTGCCCTGAACCTATTCGCACAATGCAGAAATCGTCTTTCCTGAGACGATTTCGGCATTGTGCGAATAGGTTTAGGGTTAACGACAGACGAAGAGCCGTGCTCGAAATATATCGTAATAATTTGCTTTTGTAATTTGTCAACTTCTAGACAAGTCTTTGAGGATAAGGTCAATGGTGGAGATAATACTCATAATGATTTTCCTCACAACGCTGAGCAGTAGCACTTCCCCAAGTTTGTCAAATGTACGCCGTTCTTGCTGTAAAATATTAAGTAATTGCTGCTGAAGACGATTAAGACATTTATTTCTCGCATACAGTGCTCAATTTAATCAAAGATTAAGCTTTAATATGAGGGTTGATGACGTCCTTTCAAGGAATATCGGGTAATAAAGAAAACATTTACGCTGCCAAATCATATGGCACACGTGGGCTCATGCTGCCATATAACTGTCACATTCACTTGAACACCGAATTCCTTTCACTGGCAGCTGCACATACCACACAGTGACGCGTCGAATGCTTGACATTTTTGCAAATTTTTATTCGGGCTATGTAAGAGCCACTTAAGGCACACAACCATCACTGGATCCACCCGGCTGCGATCTGAGAAACAAAAACAATGCGAGCCAAGACATGCGAGCAACTATCAACTGAATTTTCGCAGCAGTTGGCCACCAGGGACTCAGTGAGCTAGGGTGGTTAAAGGGATTATACGGGTTTCCGTCCTGAAAGGAAATGCACTCTTTTGCAGTTGTATGTGCTTAAAACACGATTAAGACATATGAGAGTGACCTCGTTGCGCATTTAATCCATTATTTCAGCAATTATCAGCGTTTAACTTTGACATTTTCAAGACTTGTATCTGATAACGAGTACTTGATCGGGATTACTGTCCACCACTTTAATATCTCTATCCTTGGGCGGCGCATAGCCCGGGCGTAAGTAGAGACGGCTGTCTATACCTCAGCAAGTAACTGCAAAAAGTAACGCGGTGGCATCACCGAGGCACTTTGAATACGTCCTTAACGTAAAGAAGATGCATTTTCCAGAAAAAATGTGGTAACCGCGTGGGCCTTCTACACCATTATAAGTACGTTTTTACTATGTAACTCAATTATTCTGGGAAAAACCCGTATAATCCCTTTAAAAACTGTTTATTACGTCCTCGCAAGCAAATGGTAAACTATTCAGTTTATTTATTTTTAGCTAATTAACGCTAAAAATGTACTAATAAATTAATACATCAAATAAATACAATACAATGCGATTGCGACATCCATAAATATCTTGGCTCAACTAGCAGTCCCTGGCGGGCCGGCTGCTGCTAAAAACTCCAGCTTTAGTGCAAGCGGGAAACAAAATAGGCGTAAATAATCTCCAAAGCTCACATTAAAAAGGCAAGTCGGCTATCATCACTAGTTTCATATTTGGTAAAGAGAAACTATGTCATTCGGACAATAACCCGATTCAATAGGCACACTAACAGGTTTATTTCATTACAATTGTCGAACGAATGCTCGAATTTCTTGTGGTTCTGTGTTTGTTTTAACTGCCACCCTTCTTTATTTTCACTTTTGAACTCAACAACATGGCTATCCCCAACTCAAATCTAATCTTTGGTGCAATGTCTCTTTTAACTAGAATTCAATACTTTTTTTAAAATTAGTTTATGGATAAACACAACGAAGGAAAAATGCTAAATGAAACCATTTGACAGAACTTCAGACTGGCCAGGCCCCATGTGTTACGACTGGACATGGTGAATAACAAATTCTAGCCTCGCACTCTCTTCCGCTGACTGAGGGCTGAGGCTGTCTGCTGACTGCTGCACCCAAGGCTCTATAACAGCTGCACCTATCCGGAAGCTGTAGTGTGAACAGCGCTTATCATGCCGACAGCACGACGCGCCGCGCATGACGACAGGTGCTGTCTTTCCCATCTTGGCCGAAAAGAATCTGCGTCTGGCTGGTGAGCTAGACAAGTGTTTCTACGCAGCTGGAGTTATCAGTGACGCATCAGAGAGCGATGGGAACTTCTCAGAGCACTTTTGTGACCTGTATAGATACTGTGGATGTTCTCACGTCAAATTGTGCGAATCGCTTTTCCGGCACTCGTCGTGACTTTTGCGTAACGATGTCGTGTATTTGTGTATGTTTGACACACTATTATACGTATGTGTGACAGACAAGTTAAAGAATGAAATATGAATAGTGCACAATTGTCAAACTGATCGCTTCTTTGTAAGAGTAAGTTGTAGAGTAAGTTGTGAAAAAGCTATCAATCATAACAAGTGAATATACAAAGTACCTACTTAATTGTAAACTGCAAATATGAAATCACTTAAAGGGAAGTGTTTGCCCTAAACATGGGGGTTGAAACTGAGATAGCAGAATTTAACTTATATATAGCAAAATAGGTCCATAGTTCGTTCATACTACCCCAAAAATCTACCATTAAGGAAATAGTCTCTCACCTTCAAGATGGTGTTTTGAACTGAGAAAAAGCAGTTGTGGGTACCCGTGTTGAAAAAAACCCTAAACTGCAAGTTTTCTGGGCGAAAAGGGCTCTCCAGCCGAATATATTTGCTTTTTTGTCAAAGGATTGTGGGACCTCACACGCACTGGGAGCAGAGGCGTCATTCGTGGGCCATCACCACAAAAAAGGTGATTACGATGCTGAAGTCAGTTGGGCGACACATTCAATACTTAAAACCTCTAGATTTCATCAAAGTTTTGTAGATTCACATTCCGATTCACCATTTTCGACCTCTGGAGTCAAAGTTATTGGAATGTGGTGACCAACAGACTTTCAGAATCGTTCATATGTTAAACTCATATCCACATAAGTTTTATCCAATTCTGAAGGGGTCCGAATGAGAATACTGAATGTGAATCTGAATTTTTGAAGTAATTCAACTTACTAAAACTTTTGTGTCCTTGGCGACGGTCGGTTGCCATGCCAACGTCGCCCAGCATAAAAACAGTGGTTCAGGCTCGCATTTGCACGGTGTTTCCAGTAAGTTTGACAAATCAGCGATGTGCTAGCTCTATAATTTTTCGTGCGTGTGCATTTATTGACAAGGCCGTATCACAATAATAACAGTAATTTATAATGTGTTCCAATGCTGTGAAGTGTGAGCGATTCCGCTGAAATGGTGCTTGTGTGGATCAAAGGTTAACTTTTAAGTAAGTATTGTTGAGTGCTCGTGGAGGGAACATGGGTAACGAGGTAGATATATACAAATTAAAATGCCTTTCCTCGTGTCGTCAAATTAAAAGTTCAAAGGCAAAAATATTAACTTTACATATCATTATTTTGCTGTAATCGGTAATTTGAATAATGACCGTGTTGGTGAAAATTCTACACCTTATAATGTTATAATATAATATTTGCCTTGAACTTTTAATTGAACGACGAAAAATGTCATATTTAGGAAAGGTCACGAGAAAATTTGTATATCTACTGCATTTTTTAAGTTAAGTATTTCAATTAAGTATGGCCAAGCAACAAATTCTTTCCTAATGCCCGAAATACTTTGACTACATTGTTTGGGGGAAGGAGGAAAGGAAACGGGAAAACGATCGGACTACTTTGTAAACCCCACAGAGTGCATTATAGGGAACTCGGCGCAAAACGAGGACCGCAAGTTTCGGTTTTTACCTAATTCGTCCGTTACTTCAGCGCCATAGACCTCGAGGGAGTGTGACGCGTTTGTGACGTTATACGGAAAGTGACCGCATGTTGTATAATGCATTTTATGACTCGTCAATATTTCCACAGTTACCGGAATTTATGTCAAATCAATAGCAGAATCGTTATCTGCGTTTTCTCTATAGTCATTTGATAGCATTCGCTCGAATCCACCAATGGCGACACTTCCCTTGAAATAGTTTCACGTAATAGCTCAAGCAAATTGCCTGCCACTCTATTTGGCCCTAAATGCCATATCAAAGAGCCACCATTCTTAGAATTCAGCACTGAGCGAGCCATCCTTTATTCGCCGAGGACACATATGACAGAGCGGCCTGCTTCAATGGCCTTCAACGAGTGACTTCATGCCTGCGATTTGCAGACTGACAAATGGTACGCTTTCCAGAACTGAAAAATTGACGATGACGGAGCAGTTGTATGTTTTTTTTTCTTCTCATATTTGGTTGATGCAGGTATAGTGATGATTTATTGATACCAGGAATAATTAATGGAAAACAAGTAATACACTGCAATGTTTTACAACAATAAACTTGTCAGTGTTTTGTTCAATGTCAGGTTATTTCGTCTAATTACTCATATATTACTGCATAATTTCAGGAACAAGAAAATCGAAGCAAGCCAAAAGCAAGGTTCCTTTCTCGACTTTGGTGCGTCACCTAGTATTTGGTGTTTAGCTCAGGTCGTAACTAAACGTCTCAGGGATGTTCAAGGAAACCAAGGACGTCATCTTCACCTGGTCTATATCTCGTTTATTACGTGAGCGAGGGGCGGCTCCTATTATGTAGGTCAGATTTTATTTTTTGTTCTAAAACTCGTCCTATTTCACCTGGTGTGAGCTAAGGGCTGACGCACAAGAGAACATGTGGAGCATAACAGTGGTAACCACATGTTACACCACTTGTTAAAACTAGTCATCTGACATTCCTGTATCAACCAGAAGTAATAAATTATATAAGTTTTAGACTAATAATAGGTAAGGATACATAATAGATACCGACTGTGCGTACCGTACGTAAGGAATACCATAAGCCACACTTCTTACAACGCAGAAGCGCTTTTGAAATGTAAATTGGTCAAAACGCACATCTAATTTACTTTGGTAACAAAACAGCAACAAGATTAACTGATGATTGAAGTGCTGTGACAGGGAAAACTCCGTTGAACGTGTGTGTTTGGCATTCAGATGTGTTAATTACGTACAATACTACTTTTAATATTGGCATTTGCAAAATGTTATTAAATTACCGCAACCATGTGTTTGGGCATAACAAGGCTGAAACCATATGCACAATATATTGATCGCTTTAGCTTGCTTAGTGCACTTCGATATCTAAGTTACAATTTTAAGGCAATGTAAAAACACTGAGTCGAACTCAAATCTTGTTAGACATTCAAGCTCACAGATAGACAAACCTGAGCCAACTCTGCGGAATTATCCGCTTCGAGGAAAAGTGTGCAGCTTCTTAAGCCGATGGCAGTCTGACCTTCAAACGACAGATGATTGGATCTTGAGGGACAAACACTTGCGTCAGTCGTCACCCACAGCACATTTTGGTGCATGCAGAACCGACAAAATTTGATTGCGTCATAGCTCCAATAAAGCGCTCAATAACGTTTTGAGTCAACAAACTACTTAATGCATTAATTATTAAATATGCACTTTGCAAAGTCACACGTTCTCAGGTAGTTTTTGGTTTTAAAAGCTACAATGCGATGCTGTCCTCTTTATATGGACTTATCCGTGTTTAGTTGTAGTTAGGCATTAACCATGACATGCGTCATCTTTAGCTTCCCCGTCATCTAATTTCTTTCAAAGAAATCACTGAATCCCTACAATAGACGTTCACTGAACAAATGCGTAGCAAAAAGACGATTGTGACTTGTTGGTATGCAATGCAACTGCACTTCAACGTTTTCCATTCGCAACTCCAAATAAAGGAGTAAGGAGAAGTACGATAAAATGGCCACTTACTTCCCAACAAATGGAGAGGAATTATCTTATGTCTCAGTATGTTTTTAGAATTAGCGCGAGCGTGAGGTAAAAGTTTTTCAGCTCTCAGAAAATAAATGTTAGGTCAAAGCTTTCGGCCCGCCGGGCATTTCAATTTTACTAAGCTACGTTTACGCAGTTTTCAAAACGGAGGTATAGACATAAGATAAAATAAATTCCACACCTAGGCCGATATAATTTCTTGAGAACCTCGGTCGTTAAATGATTTTCCAACCTTGGCCTTCGGTTTCGGGCGGAAAATTCAACAACGACCTCGGTCCCAAATAAATTATTTTATAAGACCCGTGCGGTAATTATTACTTTGCCACCCCACTTCCTGTGGACGAAGTGGCTCTACCCTGTAGTGGCTGCCCAGCTCCAGGTGAGAAGTTCGGAGACTTCATCCCGGTCGTTGACTGGCAAACACGTTCCCGGACATGGCATGAGATCACACACACAGCATGGAGGTGAAACGGTGGGGGGAGATTACAAGTACTAACAGTACCCGCTACATTCGAACTAATTTTCCTTAACAATATCAACCATGCTGCGGTGTTGTTGAAAAGAAAAGAATGTGTAATGTAGCATATATGATATCAGGGACGTAGGCAGGGGGGGGCATGGGGGCCATGACCCCCCCGAGCGAAATAAATTCGCACTAGATAGAATGAGATTATCTAAAAACGCGATCCTACCCCCCCCTCGGTCAGCAGCATATGGCTGAGGAGCATTTTTTTTCCTGAGCAAAATCCTGGCTACGTGCCTGTATGATATCGTTATACAACTTATAGCATAGTTCCATATCACCAATTGTACAGCCAGCTAAATGTATTAGCAGAGGAGAAAATAAGCACTGATACAGATTGCATCGAGTAGGAAACATTTATCAGGTACTGGAAGAAAAGCTGAACAAGTATCATTGAGAAGCAACACAAATGAAATAGGTGATTACTTGCAACATAAGACGTCATATTTATATCGTAGGAGTATAACTTTTTGTGGATCATCAAAGTCGACGTTGCAAGCAAGAAGATGAATCATTCCCACCGGCTTCTTTGCTCTATTTTATTTAGTAGATAGAACAAATTTGGAGCGCTATGCGTAGCCATGACCTGACTGCTGTATCTTGCAGCACTACAGGGACTCAGGATATCCAGTACTGCAGGGACTCAGGATATCCAGCACTGCAGGGGCTCAAGATATCCAGCACTGCAGGGGCTCAGGATATCCAGCACTGCAGGGGCTCAGGATATCCAGCAGTGCAGGGGCTCAGGATATCCAGCACTGCAGGGGCTCAGGATATCCAGCAGTGCAGGAGCTCAGGATATCCAGCAGTGCAGGGGCTCAGGATATCCAGCACTGCAGGGGCTCAGGATATCCAGCACTGCAGGGGCTCAGAATATCCAGCACTGCAGGGGTTCAGGATATCCAGCACTGCAGGGGCTCAGAATATCCAGCACTGCAGGGGCTCAGGATATCCAGCAGTGCAGGAGCTCAGGATATCCAGCACTGCAGGGGATCACGATAACCAGCGCTGCATGCGCTTAGGCGCGCGCGGCCGCGTCTGGCCCTGCGTTCTGCGCAGCGGCGGCCGGCGAGCCCCTGAGGCCTGAGCCGTGGACTACCCAGGCCCGGCACGGACCCGCCTGACCGGCGGATTAACCCCGACCGTCGAGGTAGATGGAGATTTGCCAATGAAAGTGCAGCTGGAGCGGCGGCGGCGGCGGCGGCGGCGGCGGCGGCGGCACGCGGTGTGGCTCGGTCCGCTGGCCTTGAATCTGCTGGCAGATCCGGTCACAGCCGCAGACATCTGCCGCAGCCGAGTGGCACGCCAGGGATAACGGGCAGGGGATCCTGCCCGAGCGCGCTGCTCAGCTCTGCACCTGACCGGACGAGCCGTCAACTATCGGCCGCAGGATCCATCTGACCCTGGAGCGCGCTGCTCAGCTCTGCACCTGACCGGACGAGCCGCCAGCTATCGGCCGCAGGATCCATCTGACCCTGGAGCGAGAAGGGTCAACCCGGGCCTCTTGGACTTCGAGGTACGTATGTATGTAATTAATTTAGGCGCTTCCACAAAGTGGTTTTTCCAGCAACCAACGCTCGATGACCATGTAATGACAGATGAACATGAAACACACAAAACACAAATGCACAAATTTTTTAAACTAGTATACGAAGCATTTCCATCCAAGTAACATTCACCCTGCTTGAGCATGTCAGAGGTCCCGGGCGGCTTTGAAGCACGGCTACTCTCGGTGGCTGACGCACGCACCTCTGCGGGCAGCCTGTTCAAGCATTGGACTGCGCGAAACACAAAAGAACGACGGCAAACTCGGTCCGGACACGCGGCAGTTGCATGCAGCTCATCGGTAGTTGCCCGAGTGGCACGAGCAAGAGACCTTCGGAGCGGGGGAACTACGCGTTCCACCGCAGAATCTCCGGTGCGCTAGTGCTTGCAAGTGTGTTCCGTATTAGCATGAATCATCGCGTTCGCATATCATGTCGTCGATTTTCGGCCATCCCGTCTCAGTGTAGCACGGTTTGTCGACTCGGTCACGGCAACCCCATATTACAAGCGAATACGGGCGCAAAAGTTTCAGAGCTTTCTGCCGCGGTGGCTTTCTGTGTCGCGGTTTGCAGCTTCCCAGACGGATAGGCAGTACGCCACATGGGGGAACACAAGTACTTCGATCAGCAGCCGTTTGCGTTTCATGTGGGAGACGGTTGTCGCATCTGCGAGTCCCACAAGACATACAGTAACAGCGGCGCACGATGGCTGATATCTGCGGCTCCCCGTTGTGGTGTGGAAAGAGAGAGTCGCAGGTGTGGAGACAAAATGCATATCGACATAAATACATATTGGGATCGAAGTTAAAGCGACAAGATCTTCACTCAGACTGACTATTTATATGGAAACATTTATTTGTTAAAATTTGCAATTGTTAAAGCAAAAATGAAATAAAATAAATTAATAATGAAGTATTAACAATGGACATGACATACAATGGTCTCCATGATTCACATACTCATGGAGTTCAAACAGAACAAAGCGATATATGTATTCAACAGAGATTCCACTAACAAAGCCCTTTCACGGTTCCTACGCCAGTTTCTGCAGATAAATCTGCCTAGAGAATATATGCATTACGGTACACGGAGTCTTCCAACATGTTGAACAAAGAAGATATGTAGGTATGGACGAGTTGACCGGCGGAACTGCATTGCATGTATTGCCTTGACCGCATTGCATAAAATCCTTCCAGGGGCCGGGCGGCTGAAGCGAAGGAGGAGCAGAGGGGCAAGGAGGTGCTTGCCATTGAAAGACGTTCTGGGGGTCGACATATATTCCCCTGATAAAAATGCACGCGTCGAACGCTCATATTTGGACAGTCGGGAATCAAAAACCATTATGTCTGACCGCATCTCTTCTAAGTTTTGTTTTTCTCCATTAACCTGTTGAGTGTTGAACCAAGATGAACTTGCCATTTCGATAACGGTAACTAGTTCAATACAGTCTAAATGACTTCACAACTTTCTAGTCTTGGCCAATGGGGAGATGTTTCGGAGAACTGGCGAGATCCCCGCGGTTGTCTTGTATATATCGGCCGTTTGATCAATGAGAAGACGGCTTGGGTGGTCAACCTCTCTTGCATTTTGTACTTTGCCATCGCATTAGAGTTTCCTCTTTCAGTGGCGGATCCAAAGGGAGCGGGGGGCATGTAGCGATGGCACCCCATTGAGCCTTGATGGGCCAAATAGCCCGAGGGGGCCATAGCCGATGGAAGTGACTCGAAGCAAATTGTACTCCGTTTTCAAACAAGGCGCAAGTAAAGTAACAGTAAAACAACAAAGCGCAAGGCACCAGGGGCTCTCTGGCAGGGACGTAGCCAAGGGGGGGGGGGGCACGGGGGCCAAATGGCCCCCCCTCGACGAAATAAATTCATACTAGATAGAATGGAAATTCCAATGAAAACTCCGACCTATCTGTACTGCGACCTACTTCCGACCCCCCCGTAGCAATATATAGCTGAGGAGCAAAATGTGATTTCACACTAGATAGAATGCGATTTTTTTAAAACCCGACCCTTCCCCCCCCCCGGTCAGCATCATATGGTGGTTGAGGAGGCATTTTTTTTTCGACGTTGCCCCCCCCTGAGCAAAATCCTGCCTACGTGCCTGCTCTCTGGCCGCATGAGGGGACCCTCTGGGCACCTGAGGGGCCCTCAGGCAGCTTAAGAGCCCTTGGTCGGACATGGAGGAGAGCTCTTTGTCGGCCTGAGGAAGGCTACTCGTCGGCCTGGAGGGACCCTCGCCAGCTTAGAGGGGCCCTCTGCGCTTGGGCCTGTGGGGACTCTCTGTGGCCTGGCAGCCGCGCAACAGGATTTCGTAAGGAGGGAGCAACCGACCTCAAGGGGCCCCGTCGGACCACGAGGGGGGCCCACCATTGCCGAGAACCCAATAAAGAGAACAACACCGTGCACAATATTGATAAGGGGCAGATCTAGGGGGCCACATGCCCCCTATTTCCCAAAGGTTCCTTGAAGCTAATATTGCTCCCCAAAATGATAAAAAATACACAAAAAGGAGTCTGACAACCTACAGATACAAATCGGACCAATGACGACCCCTCCACCCCACGTTCAACAACTATTACCGCTGATAGGCTGACGGCCATGTTGTCCTCACGATCACGCTCCACAACTTTATTGGATATGCAAACTGGATTTTGGCCCCAAAACCCACGAGCGCAACTGCAATCCAGCCCTGCATATTAAATGCCAATATTAATAAATAAGGCCTCTGGCTAGACCGAAAGGGTCCTGGGCGAAATTATCAGAAGAGCTCCCTGAACAATAAGCCGATGAGGGACCCGTAACCACAGCAGCAAGAGGAGCCCTCCTCAGCAGAGCGAAGGGGCATCCTGGACAGATAGGAGGGGGCCCTGTAACATAGGTCCGATGCCAGCGCCTGAGCATGTCGGGGCAGTGGCGAAAAAGCAGCTAGAGCAGTCGCCGTGCCAGGTCTAAGAAGGCCCCCGGACAGACCAAGGGCCCTGTAAAGTAAAAAAGGCCCTATGAAGGTCAGAGAGGCCCTTGACCAGAATGGAAGGGTCCCTGCAGGCGGGTCAGAAGGGCCGCTGAACATGCCTAATTGGCCTTAGCCAGCACGGAGGGGCCTCGCCGCCTCAGTGCCCAATAGGCCCTTTCAACGCTCCGGAAAGGCCCTTTCAAAGCTCGGGAAGGGGCCCTTTCAACGCTCGGAAAGGGGCCTTTTTGAGACGCCGCCACAACGGGCGAAATCCTGGCTATATGTGCCTGCCTCAGAGGGGCAGGCACATATAGAGGGGCCCCTCATATAGAGGCCCGCCTCAGAGGGGCCCCTCATTTCGTAAGGGAGGGGCACGGGCCCGTGTGCCCCCCCTTGGTTGCGCCTCTGGGCCTGTGAGAGCCATCGGTCAGACTATGGAAACCCATCTTCGACTTGAAGGGGTCTCAGTTGGCTGAGGGAGCCACTGGACGGCTTGACAGAGGATCCTCTCAGGCCGACAGAGGGGCTGTTGCTCGGCTCGAGCGCCCTCAGTTGGCCTGAAGGGCCCTTGGTCAGCTTGAAGGGACCTCAGTCGTCTTGAGGGTGTATTGGGTCAACTTGACGGAGTCGTCGGTTGAACTGAGGGTACTCTCGGTCAGTCTGAGAGGACTCAGTCGGTCTGGGGTCTTTAATTTGGCTTGACGGTCCTCAGTCGGTCTGAGGGGTCCTTGGCTAGCTTGCAGGTATATCAGTTGGCTTTGAAGTTTATGTTTGTATAGGTAGCCTGAATCGGGTCCTCTGTGCGATTCTGAGGGGCGCCGTCGATAGCGTGTATCGTTTGACTGCTTGAGGGGCCACTCAGTGCGTGCATGAACAAAAAAAAGTATTTATTAGCTGAGCTTGGACCAGCGCCTGTATAGGCCTGAGGTAGGTTCACCAGGGAGGTATTCACCATTCAACGTTGAACAGATTAATACAAAGGCGCCATGCATGTCTTGCTCCCAATAATGGTAGGAAAGCACTGATCATTAACTCCAAAAGAAGTACATTTTTTTCAAGCTTCCAACTATGAATTCGGGAAGTTTTATTTTATTCTTAAATTTATAGATAGCAACATTTAAATACTATAACGGTTGCCCAAACAATTGTTGCTAAAAAACATCGAAGGGTTACTATTTCTGAATGGTCGCGATGGCGTATTTGAGCATGATTAAGTATATGAGGAAGAAATAAAATAACCTTATGCATACAATGAATGAAAATGTTCCCAAAATTCTATTTATTAGCAAAATTATATTGATATTTCGATACTGGATCGTCATCAGAATAGTCAGGACTATTCTGATGACGATCCAGTATCGAAATATCAATATAATTTTGCTAATAAATATATTTGGGTTATTATTTCTCTTAAAAACATCATAGTAATGTCTTTATGATATACGAGTGTGCATTTCAGATGAACGCACTTTTATCTGTTAAATGTAGTCACCGATTTGAAGATTGAGCAGTTAGTTAAATGACACAATTCTGATGGTTTGGAAATAGAGTGTAGTCGACGTTTAAAAAGAGTATAATTCACAAATGTTTATTGAAACATTGCGTGATCTTGACAACATGGGATGCTCCTGAATCGCGATTTAACGTAAATTTCCATAGTTTTTTTTTTAAGATCAAACTTCGTTATATTACCCTATATGTATGCAAACAACTATTTAAAATGTCTGGCTTAGTCTGTTGTTCTTATAAGGTCCGTGCTGTGGCTTCCTGTATAACGGTTGTCCAGGAGTGATTTATGTGATGTCAAATACTGTTTTACAAATAGTGTCAATAAGAAGGCAGATTATCCGTTGTTGGTGCACTTACTGGTCTTCTTACCGTGGATTCCATCGTGTCACGATGCCTGGAAGGATTTGTAGCGGAGAGGTGTCTGGAAGCCAACAAAACATTCGGCGGAAAAGTTTACCAGCTTCCAGGCATACGCGTTGCTTCAATATATTGGGCGCAAAAAGTCCACACATGTGTACAATTTATCCGATGTCTGTAACACAGCTGTATGCTTCTTGATTTACGGCTTTGCCAAAAGACCCGGGTACATTTTTTTTATATTTGCTTAGTTTATTTATCGACAAAATAAGTATAGCAAGAATATACTGTTATATATCACGCAAGTTCTCCTGGGTACCGTCCGATGCCCTATCATGAGCTCTCTCAGAGATGCAATCTCAGTACACATGTCGCCTGCCTGCCTGCCACGCTGACGCCTGTGCAACTGTGCAAGTGTGCACTGTGCAGCAGTGCAGCAGTGCACCGCGTCTGCGGCCGTCTGACGTCACGCTCCTCTGACGACCTCTCATCCGCGGAGGAATGTCACCGGCACCACGTGCGGGGGGGATACTGGGCAGCGGATTACTCGGTACTTGGCCAAAGGCCAGCCTTGACTGGTCTGACCATGAAGGCAAGTCACCGCCAACAGACTTACAGAGACTCTGTTCCCACCGACCACCGACCGACCAGCACCAGCACCAGCACCAGCACCAGCACCAGCACCAGCACCAGTGGCAGGCGCAGGAGCGTGTCCATTGCTAACAAATCTGCCTCTAAATATGAGATCAGTTCATGACGATGACATCGAGCAACAGACGACAAACGAATGACAGAGGGCTGAGGGTGTCACATATCATTACCCTGAGAAGATAATCGCTAAATTATAACATTGTTCAATGCATTTTGTTTTGATTGTCACATAGGACCATAATTGTCAGCCGTCACACGTAACCTAGATCAAAATCTCCAGATTAAGCACATGGCATGATGCAAAGTATATTGCACTTTGCAGTGGTCTACACGGCTTCTACCTTAAGCTAATATTTGCTGCAATGTAACTGATGCTTTTATGGCGCAATCACACATCTGCCAGTGAAGGCCATCCAGGTCAGGAGCATATTAGCAACCACCGAAGCAACTCGAACCGGCCCACAACACTGCGTGATTTCTGAGCTCTAAAAATAGTTTTTTTTTATCGTCTCAGAGCTCTTCAGTGATTTTTGTAATGCATGTTATTTGCGATGGCGTTTATACCTTGCTCTCCTCAGCCGAGGCAAACGCAGAGCTGATACATTTTCAGTAGCTTAAGGACTGTGCCAGGCCGACTGGCAGCCGCCAGTGACTGTGCCAGGCCGACTGGCAGCCGCCAGTGACTGTG